>VYZW01006368.1:0-196060 GCA_013401315.1 Balaeniceps rex | reverse complement strand
AAAAATATTTGCAATATTAAAAAAAAAAAAAAAAAAAAAAAATCTATATACACTGTGTGTATATATATAAAATTTATATATATATGTTTATGTTCATATCTATATGTTAAGACTGAAAGTAAAATCAGGCAGGATAAAATAGCTCTGTGGCTCTGGGACATGGGAAAGCAGTTTCCTCTGGCTATGTGGCTTGATCCCCTGGAGCCTAAGGAGGAATTTGGAAGCTTTTCCTAAATTGTTGAAGACAAATTTAGTTGAGACATCTTTAGAGCAGCATCTCTCCTCACCCACCTGCTACCCTCGCACCCTTTCTCTGCAGAGGGGGTTACAGCCTCTCTATCAGCCACCTGTATTCACGAACCCCACACCCGTGTTAAACCCTTCGTAGATGTGGCTTCAATATTGTTTTAACCTTGCAGACTCTGCAGAAGCTGCAGGTCAGTGTGAGTCTCCTGCTGTGGAATCATCTCACCCAGTACTGCGCACTGAGGAGCCGTTACCCTGCAGTGCCGCATCCCGTTGGCAATGACTGAAATCACACGGAAAACTATCCCAAGTCAATCACGTGGCAGCAAACACCATTATTGCCTAACAAACCTTAAACAAAAGGCTGATTCATGCTCCATAGCCTAATTATCATGCTTTAGCACTAATTGTGAATTGCACCTAACCAGCCACGGGTACCAAGCTGTCCTTAGTGTACTACTTTGAGTATCAGTAGCTGTGCTAGGAGTTTGGGACGCATTGTTGGGCTGATTTTAAGACCTTTCCCAGGCTGATTAATACTGCACAAATCATCTGTTATCAATTTTATAGGACTTCCTATCGGTCAGATAAGATGTCGAGATTTACCCCTTCCAATAGTTAAGAATTAGGGAAGAAAATCGGCATTTGGCAGAACATACATACCTGAATGTGAGTTGTAAAGAGGCCACTGAGGGACAGCCTTAGTCATTGTCCGTGCATCAAGTGCAAAGGGAATTCAAAATGGTGTAGACTTTTCTTTAGGTGAGGGTTGGAAGTAAGAACTAGGACCTGCTGAAGTCCACGGGATGGAGTAGGTGACACTTTATGACGCATGGAGTCATAAGATTAAGTTAACTAAAGATTTTCACAGCAGCTAATGGGTTCAGAAAAATAGCTAAAGCTACTCAAATACATTTTGCACAGACCGTTAGGCTGCCAAGAAAACCCATTTGCTCACTGAATAGCATCAACAGTCCACATGTTATTCACATTGTATAAGTACTATGGGATGAATTACATATAAAATTAATTTCACTGCTGAAGAAGGAACTGGGACAAGAACTCACGTTTTGGTAAGTTATTTCAATAAGTTTTTTCTTTTTTGTATATTTGTAAATGAAAGACAACAAACAAATACATTTTCTACTGTAAATTAAATAGTCCTTAAAAGAAGCTCGCCTCTTTAATAAAAGCAGCTTGGCTGGATGAAAAGTTCTAGCTTGACTGGAAAGCAATTAGACAAGTCACCAATAAAGTGCTGTTTTGGAGGAGTTTTACATTTTGCATCCAAGTGTTAGAGTGGCAAGTTCCTGCTAAAGCTTAGGCATGATGAACAGGGCAGGTTATTTCATCTGCCTTCTGTACTTCCTACTGTTCTGCTTTATTCTATTAATAGAAACTAGCTGGTAAGCTTCCTCAGGATTGTCCCATCTTAAAATTTCATAAACAGAATAGAAGTTAACACTGAGTCACTGATCTATGAGCAAAATGAGTGGTTATGCTTGGCCATATGTTATTGCAGTGCATAAATTCGTACTTCACTAAGCACTACCCACATGTACCCCAAAGGGTTCGGTTTTGCCTCTTTCACTAACACATGTTCAACAGCTTGAGTCAACGTGTAAAAAAATTTGTAAAAGAAGCTGTGGTCTAAAAAAACCCCTCTTTTTAATGATAGACCTTTAATTTAATGTTGATTAATTTGGGGAGAATGTAACATGTTTTCTCTCTGCCTCCCAGAGGAGATGTGCCTCCGAGGCACGTTTTGGGAACGTGCCCGTCTCTCCGGGATGCACTGCAGCCGCTCCTGGGGCTGCTCCCCCGTATGCTCCCTGTGCTTGGGCTGCATTTAGCGTTCAGTGGGGGGTTCACATTCGATGAGTAGTTCATGGTTTTGATCTTGATTCTTATGCATCTGAGAGTCTTAAGCAAAACACAGCCACAATCCCATTGTTTTGATGGCACAAACCCCATATAAATATACCCTTTTTTTCCTTGCTTTGACCCTGAGATTAAGGAATATTTTTACCAACTTTGGAGGCCAGCAGCAGCATCAGGAAAGATGAAAGAAAAGCAAAATCTTTGCTTAACAACACCCTTGATGCATCTTTGTCAGCAGGGACTGAACCTGGCACTTTGGAGCTGAAACTGTCAACACCTGCCCAAGCTAAAAAATAAAACCTGACAGGATGGTCACAGCAAAGTGATCCGTCTCTGCAGCCCGCGGCGGAGGGGCCAATGTCATCTGGTGGGAGCAGGAGGTCCGCGTGTCCTTGCAGGCTCTGGACTGACGGTAGAAGTGCTGCTAAGCTCAACTTTCCTGACAGACAGCAAGTGGTCTCCCAGTTTTCTCCGGATTACTTTAGCGTGGTGAAACTGGGACCTGGTGCAAACGCTTAGCTCGACATTGCTGTTGCATCATGAGATCAGCGCATGGCGGAGCAGCGTCGTTTGTCTCTCCATCAGCACGTCGGAGAGAAGCAATGCTTTGGTGTGCAGGGAGTTGGCACGCACCGCCTCGCTCGCCTCATTCCCTGACCCCAAATTCATACGCGACGGAGTCCCACAGTGGCCTGAAATAAATGATCCATATTTAGAAGGATTCCTGCTGGCTGTAAGTAAACATTTACCATTTTAGCTATAAATAATGCCAGAGTAAAATCACCATCATTAATATTCACTATATGATGTTGCTGTCTACAAAATGAATATAATAATCCAGGCAAAAAGGGGTATGGATCATTTTTATGAATTATTTTCAAAAGGCAGACTTTTATGTCAGCATCCTGTTAAAACAGAGGGGGTTGTGTATGGAAGCGTATCATCCTTTGTGTTATACACTTAATGGTGAAGGTATAGGAAAGGGGTTGGCAGAATTTAAGACACATCCTGGCATACAGAGATGAATAGCCAAAGCTGTTCAAGTCTTCAGGCTGAAGACCATGGCTCCCACGATAGGGAGATGACTCTCAGACAGATGATGCACCCTCTTATAGCTCAAGTCTTCCTTGATGTCCTGCCATGCCATGGAGAAGCCGTGGAGGCCAGAGGAGTCCTCATGTCTGCAGCAGTGTCTGTCACTGGTCGGCCACATTGACTTCATGTGCCATTTTTACCTGTGGTTCCTACTAGGGAGACCCTGAGAAAGGACGGAGTCAAAGAGAGGAATTTATCAGGTTTGCAGACCAGATTTTTGTCTCCATGGGCGGAAGGGAGCAGAACCCACTGTCTTCCTCGGCCACAGGGTTTTGATGTTCTCCTGCAACTACCACTAGGACTTTGGATCCCCCCGTGAACTCCTTCCAGAAGGGTATCATCTGACCTGCAGATGCCGAAGGGGACAAGATACTGTCCTTTCTCTTCTTTCTTTTGCAGTTGTAACAATTCTTAACAACATAATCAGGGCTCAGATGCACCTTGTAATGCATGCACTTTTTCCCCCCCTATTTTTATGGAGCATGCCTGGGGCAGTGCCCTCGGCTACCGCACCGGGAGCCTCACGGTCAGGACCAGCTTTGTAAAGCTGCCGTTTGATGAGGTAGCGGCAGTGGAGCAGCAGTAAGACCCATGCCAAGCAAGGGACTTGGGACTCTGGAAGAGCTGATACCACTGTGATTTCACACGGTGTGAGCAGAACAGTCCCACCGTGCTCCACCTGCATGCTGTTGGCAGGTTTCTGGAATCCAGCAAGATTTTTCAGGGAACAGTTGCTTCATCTCAAGAAGACTTTGGCTTAAAATGATTCCCCTGTACCCATGGAATAAAGCTAAGATTGACTCAAGATTCAGTCAAAACCAAAAGATATAAAACAAAGGAAGAAACAGAATCAGACAAGAGACCACAGAAAACCCTGGTTTTTATGCCACAGTGTATTAACAGTTTTACGCCACCGTATTGCAGAGCCTGAACTGACTTGGCACTGACAGCTCTGGGGGCTGGGAAGCTGCTGGGGAGGGAGGGTGGAAGCTGGCTTTCCTGATGTCCAACTCACGCTGCTGATATATCCACTGAAGCCGCCCAGTGCCCATGTAAAAACTGTCCTTCACTAGCGCCGTCGGTACAGGCACCTTTTCTCCGTGTATGTGAGGGAACTGTTGGAATCTCAGTCAGGAAGACAAACCCCTTGACCACCACCTCGCTGTTTTTTGCACCCTCCAGCCAGGCGGCCGCGGGGCAGAGCCAGCCCTGGTGCCGCGTCCCCTCGCCAGGCAGGGAGCGTGCCTTGGGGAGCTCAGCCTCCTGCCACGAGAATGGGGGTTCTGGATGAGCGTGCACCTGAACCGTTGCTTCCTGAGGGATTTCAAGCACTTTTTTTTGCATCCTTGCTGAAAATGGCTCATTTTTAATTTCATTATATTGCTTCATAATATTTAAGGTCTCCCAAATTTGATATGTGCAAGCAGTATCATATGCAGATTATTATCCTTTTCAGCTATCTGTCCACGGACATCCAAACCTCCAGTCTTTTCTTCCACTCACCTCACTACATCACTTGGGTATGTCCAGACTGAAAAACAGCGTCTTTTTTCTTACCTGCTGCCATTGGTCAAATTCTTCTACACCCACGTTGCACAGTGTGAAAATGACTGCAGGAACATGTACATGTTCTCTCTCCTGATGCCAAGAAGCAGAATCGGGCCTTTTGTTTCATGGATTTCAGGGGCTGTGTGAGCGTGGGGTGAATAAAATGATGGGGAGGAAGAGAGAGGAGGCAGAGAGAGATGTAATCGACTGGTCTCCATCAGCAGCAAAACACTAATAAATTATCATGTGTTCCTCTGCTTTCCAGGGAGAGGAGTGATGCCGGCCCTGTGTCCCTCTCCCCCGCCGCTCGCAGGCCCTCTGCTCCCCCCCACAGTGGCATCAGGGCTGGTAGCCATCAGGGCCGCGGCTGCCGCGCTCTCCCCGCACCCGTGGCTGCAGCGCTTGGGAGGCTTCTGAGGCCTGCTTCCTTAGATCGCCTCACGTCCTAAATCGGGACTTTTTTTCTTGGTCCTGATGACCAGGAGAGGATTAAAGGCATTGGCGTGTGCTGCTCGTCGGCTGTGCGGAATGCAGCTTAGCTCTCCCCTGTGAGTTCCAGCAGGAATCGGCAGGGAAAGCTGACGCTGTTCCCTGTGTGTCCCTTTTCTGTACAGGGACTATTTCTGGTTTTGTACGTTATATGCAGCCAGGTATACTACAGGCATCAAAAAAACTAGAGGCAAAAATAAAGTTGAGATCATTCTTAAGGGAAAAAAAAAGAGAGTACTCTCCTTGGGCAGTAAAAAATAAAAGCAGTTACTGAAAAGAAAAGTTACTGAAAATAAACGTGTGATACAAATACAAAGCTTGGTGGCTATATCGAGGCAGCGAACAGCAAATAGACGTCTTGGAAAAGAAATGCACTCCTGTGCATGGGCAGTATGACCCCTGCCCCGTCTGGAGCTCCTGGGTTTACTGACCATGATATAGGGTGACATAACTCGTGTAAGCGTCATGCCGTACTGCTACTGCAGACGCCCTGGTGAAGGCAGGATTGTAAATGCTCGCCAGGCACATGGCAAAAGGGGGACTTTTCAGAAAGTTACTGACCTGGGCTTAAAGCAAACAAACCCAAAAGGCAGCGTGTGGCTGAAGGAGCCCTTGCTGGTGCAGGTGGGGAGGAGAAGCGAGGCGGCCATGTTAACAGACCCCAAGGCAAGCGCTCTGCATGCTGAGCAGAGCTCTATGTGCAGGGGGGGCAGCCTGCCCTGGATCCCACCATTTTTGCTGCGTAATTCCTAACAATTTGGTGACTTGCTCAGTGACCTGGGAGCAGTCACGTGGATGGGCTTTCCCAAACTGCTGGCAGGAGCGAATACGCTCCTCTTAGAGCTTGCCAGGGAGGTGCCAGAGAACCGACGCGCGTCCCTCCTCGGAAGCTGAGCGCGCCGGCGGGCTCCCACGATGTGCTCTCAGGAGACTGAAATAACAGGTTCAAATGCAGCAACGCTCTCACTTGCCCCCAGTAACCCTTCTTTCTTCTTTCCCTCAGTAAATATTAAATAAAGCGGCGGCGATTGGCAAGCTTACAATAAAATAGGGAATTGACGTTGGCAGCCCCAGATGTGGGAGGTGTGAGTTCAAATGTATTTCCTCCAAAGTGTGGGCTGAAGGTGAATAACTCATAGAAACAAGCCCGTAGGGCACAGCCCAGATCTTATGGGACTCCAGCTTTTGTAAGTTCATGCATACAGCCACCCTCAACATGTTCAAAATCTGTCTTTTTTGAAGCAGTTTTGAGAAAGGCCAGGGCCGCTGAGGGCTGGTGGTGTAAGTCTGACTCTGCGGGAGTCAAAGGCAAAGCATCCGCCAAGCTGGATGGAAGCAGCGTCTCACCCTTCGGCTTTTATTAATTTGCTATAAATAATATTAATTATGGCTGTAGCACAAAAAGCAATTATCAAAATATTTTGCTAAACATCTTATCAAAAAGACTGTTTACCAAAGAACACTTAAATGTGTCAAAGCCTTTACAAAAAGCTCTCTTAGAAATTAATAAATATGTTTGATTAGCACTTTCATGGATGCACAGATTCTGTATATGGAAGCATTATAGTGCATTTAATTTTATATAAAGGCAATTAATGTCACAAATGAAGACTAAGCTCTGACTCAGCCTAAATAATTGTCATTATCTATCATATAGCACGCCCAGAAAGCTTAACTCTGCAATGATATTTATGAACAATAAACTTGGCATTAACATACCAAAACAATTTGGGTATAATTCAGACTAAATAATAAATGGCAACAAAAAAAATCACTCCCATTCTTCATTATTTTTTTCTAGCTAATCGCATAGGCATTTTTCGCAGTACGTTCATCATGATGAGAAGTAAGTGAAAAAAAAACAACTTCTCTTGCGCTATAGATTGCACGCCAGAGACAGAGCGCGAGTATGTGTGCGAGTCCTGCTCTGTGCCCCCCCGTGTCGGCAGCACCTCGGGGAGGCTAGGAGGTTATTCCCCTGACTCGGGTGGCTGAATCTCTTCCAGCTGAAGGACAGCTTTCCAGGGAGGTGCAGAGCCCGTGGTCACCTTTTACTCTACGTACACCTACCTCACGTAATCGTCTCCCTGCTCTGTACAGCCCGAGGTCTCCGTGCTAGAGCCAGCTTCAGCTTTACACATTTTTTGCAGCACCTACTAACACAAGCTCATGGCGTTTCTTTTTTTTGGGGGGGGGGGAAATCCCACCAGCTGCCCTTGTCCAAGCTATAAGTCCTTCTTACTCATGAAACGCCCCATCATTGGCAGCTACCATTTACATAATATAAAACTTGCAGTCTTTAACTCAAAGGGCCAGCTACATTCACATCTGTTCCGTTCACACTGACAGGGACCAAAACCAGTACCGTAATAGTAGTCAATGGGTAATAAGATGAAGATGTTATGAAAACAATGGTAACGCTGTACTGATGCTAAGTACCTCCAGTTGTAAAATAAAGGACTCTAAATGGAGCTAAGGGCTCTTTTTTTTTTTGTTTGAAAATGTGCTGTGTGGGTGTAATAGCATGGTGCAGCTTCTGGAATAAAAAAAATGATCAACAGTCTACAGTGCAACATCTTTACCTTGTATAAGCTGTTAAAACAGTGCTTGCTCAGTGACTCACTTCAGAGTTGTAAGGCATAGATACAAAGAGGTAGAGGTGGTTCAAAAATCTACTATTGCATTTGTATTATTAAATCTCAGAATTAACCCATAAATATTTTACTACAACAAGCATGATTGCATCTTGATTATAAATTATGTTTATATGTGTATGTAATATAAAGCAGTTATCTATCTATGGAGACACAGACATCTATAGAGTGAGATATTAATGTACTTTATCATGTAGTTAGGTATCATACAGCTGTACGAGTACAGGTCTGACATCTCTAATCCTACACCGTGTGCATGGAGGAGCCGGTCACATGCTGGTTGAACTTTCAGTTGTCCCAGTAGGGGAACTGTAACCACACGACCTTGCCTGCACCGGCTTCACCAGTGATCCGGCTGTAGAAGACACCAGTGAATGACACAAATCAAAGCGAGCGTATTCCGTGTAGTACTTTGATATATGAAAATATTTTCAGGGTTTTCATGCCTCCTCGATTTACTTACCTTTTCAGGCAGTGATCAAACTAGAAAGCCATTCAGGATGGATAAATCATTTAAGACCGGCTCTGTGTTAACCTGAAGTAAATGAGCAGAGAACTTTGATGTTGAGTCTGTGCATGTTCAGAGGAAAGCCGGCCCCGACTGCAGTCAGATGTATAAAACATCAGCCAGCTAACCTTTAACGAACCATGCGGCTCATGACCCAGAGGCGTGTGGCTGCTGTACACACTTTGTGCGCACGCGTGTGAGAGTGTGTGTGTGTGTGTGCCCGCACACACCTACACAAATAAAATAAGCAGGAAAATGAAAGGCTCAGGTTTTATCCTCTGTTGGATCTAATGCAACATGAGCTGGGAGAAGAAATTAAAAAAAAAAACCAAACCCCACATCACTCCCTCCCAGCAGCACCCTTTCCTCCTTCCACCTCATTCCCCCCTTCTCCAAAAAAAGTGAAAAACAAACAAACCAATAAACTATTTTTTTGCCCATTCAAGAAAAATTTAGGGTCTTTGAACAGGAATCACTGTTTGATGGTGACATACTTATTTAGCCCAGTGCTGGCTCTGTCACGTTTACGGACAGCGCAGAGAAAAAGGATAATGTTGCAGAGCCTCTGCCGTCATTATTTGTTGGGCTGATAATTCGTTTCTTGCTAGCAAAGCCTTTACTTGGTTGGAATTTCATCTTTTGGCTGCTGTAATTCATTATTATATCTATGAATATTAAAACAACAACAAGAAGGCCTTGCAAACATCTATCCAGCCCCCATGCTTGCACGCACAGAGAGTCAATCAAGGTCTGACATGGAGGTCTTCATCACTATGCACTGTGGCCCATGTTGCAGCTGTCAAATTTTCTTTCGATGCTGATTAACTTCATCAGTGTAATTGATCAAGTTGTCTAGAGAAAATGGGAAGCTAAGTGCTTTCCAAAGCAATCGTCACATTGCACCCAAAATGCTGTTACTATGCCGCAGGCAGCACACAGGTGCTGTGCTGCAATTGGAATGAGTTTCCTCTCACCTCTTGCCTAAACTTTTCCCTTTTTCTCCCCCAGCTCGCTCAACAGTTGCCTGGCAGATTGGCTTTGATTACTTGTTCATTTAATTGAGTCCTGGTGTGCTGTTGAACATAATATCCTTCAAAGTCATGAAGACGACTCAACAGCTGAAGACAGCTTTGGAGATCATCAAACACAGACAGGAGGGCTTTCTCTGCATGACTGTAACTTGGCTTTTGGGGGTTGTTATAGATCCCAGTGCTTAAAAAGGCACTTTTTTTTTTTTTTGCAATTAGCTGTCAGCTCCCCCAAGACCTTTTCCAGACCCACTCTGTGCACAATGCCTGAAGTACCTCTGCGTCGGGTTTTTGGATGTCCACATCTGGCAACGTCAAGAAATAAACTTTAGTCACAAGGGGGGAGGGGGAGGGAACAACTGAAAAAATATATTTATTGGAGTAAATAAAAAAAAGTTAACCAAAATCCTTTATTGATACATTCTTGGATAATATCACAGGATCGAGAGAATGGAAAGGAAGGGAGGAGTTTGCGGCAAAGATTGGTTTCACTAAATTGGCACATAAGCAGCAAGATTAACGAAATTACTTATTACAAACAGTATAAAACATACATGCTTTTTTAAGTCCTTATCACACTGGTCAATCATGGTGGGGCATCAACAAAGAAAAAAACCTCAAGACATGTAAAAGCCATATTCTTTCCTCCAAATATCATAAGAATTATTGAAATTATTGCAAAATAGTCATATACCTTAAATAAAATAACAAAATAGAACACAAATACAAATATCAAACATAAATTATTAACATGTACCATAAAATACATTACTGGCATGCATTCCGAATATCAAGACCTCTACTAAACTCAGCAAAAATCCTTTCTGCTTTCTCTGCAACCCATCAGAGTTGTGAAGGCGGGGGGGGGACTAACTTCGCCAGCACAGTTTTTGGTCTTTAAATTATTTTTTTGTTTGTTTAGTTAAAAAAAATAACGTATATGGATTGCAGTGATACAATAGTAATCATACAAGTCATGTACATAGGTCTTCTAAATCCTTAGTTGTTGGTGGGGTTTTTTTTAGATGTGCTAAGTCTGAGAGAATAGGGCCTCGATGAACCTGTGCATTCAAAAACAAACAGTGACCTCGAAACAACATGGATGGCAATATGCAAAAATCCTCACAAACTGTACAGAAAGTTCAAAAACTTGCAGTCTGGAAGTACATAGAAAGACAGAATTAGCCCCTTAAAGTCCTTGTAGCTGAACGCAGCCCACCCCGGGGAGCCAGTCCTCCCGTGCCGCAGCCGGGCGCGCGGGCACGGCGGCTCCCTTGGCCGGAGCAGGCCCAAGGCCACAGCCGATGGCAGCGCCAGCGACGCACTAAGCCGAGAGCGATGAAGGATATTTCGGGGAGCAGCCGTTGGGAGCGCGGGGCTCCTCTCCCGCTTTCCCGCAGCATCGCCGTGCCCTCGCCCCCCCCGAGGCGGACACCCCGCCACTCGGGAGGAGGTCTGTGCCAGCGGTGGATGAAAATCCTCACCCGTCCTCCGCCCCATGTGGCAAAACGGACTAGATAACCAGGTTGTTATAACTGACGTACTTCTTTTTTGCAGCAGGGCCTGAAAGAAAACCGGAGAATGGTCAGGAACCCCACCAGCCGAGACCCCCCGGAGAGGGCTGGCTGCTGGTCCAAGGACTGCGGGCGCGGGCAGGGATGTGCCGGCAGCTCCCGCATCCCTGCGAGCGCCTTCCCTCCGGGCAGCACGTGCTTACGGACACGACCCCAGGCAGACGGCTATTAGATCAGCCGAAGCCCTGTCTCCAGCTCTAGCTATGACTATAAACAAAATTACCGCTGACTGATTTTGTTATACTCTTGCAG
The DNA here is from genome assembly GCA_013401315.1 of Balaeniceps rex. NCBI lineage: Eukaryota > Metazoa > Chordata > Aves > Pelecaniformes > Balaenicipitidae > Balaeniceps > Balaeniceps rex. Next base: position 184,785 of record VYZW01006368.1, on the reverse strand, counting down.
TCTGTATGACTTCACTGCTGAGGCACCGTAACTAGATCCCATTAAGATTTCTTTTTTTAAAAAAACAGTGACATCCTCTCCAACTTCTTAAATCTCCTGGGCTAAACTTGTTTCTTTCTCATGGACAGTGATACTTATTCAACTTTTATGATCTGAGAATTTTTCAACGTGGGGATCAAGGTACCAGCTTTCCTAATTATGACCTGCAAATTAAACCTGTTTGCAAGCAGAAGTAAATAAAACCAGTCAGTAACTACTTTGTGAGTGATGCTACACGCTTCTGTCAGTAAAAATTGCAAATATTTACGGCTGAATACAAAGCAAAATATTCTGCAGTACTTTGGCAACACTGACAGATTAGGGACTACCAACTGATAACATGTTCTCCATCAGACATCTTAACAAAACCAGCACTATTTATATGCAAATTCTGTAACTAGGATGTAACTGCTTGTACTGGGCTTAGGAGATTTTATGTTGAACTGTGTTCCAATGAATACAGAAAGGGCCTTTCCCTGCTTATTCACTTTACAAAAAAAGAAAAAGTGAGTGTATAAAGTATGTATGCTCTTGCAGTAAAGATTAAAATCCAATATTCTGAGTTATCATGAGACCAGTTTAAGCCAATGGATATTCTCAAAAGGTTAAAATTACCAAGCATTTGTGTTATTACCAATGACTCTTATTCAGCATTTGTGGTTTTTTGAGTAACTTGGGTTCAACAAAACACATTAACGTGAATGATCAACCATGGGTGATTATGATCAACCATGCACAGAAAAACTGGATACATAAACAAACCTGAGCCTCAGTGCATCCCCCAATAAAATATACATTCGGAAGATAAGTAAGAGAAAAGGATAAGGCTGATTTTTTGGGACTGCTGAAAACCTTCTGCTCTTTTTGCCTCCACCACTGCCCTGCCCGGGGTGGGAGAGGGGGTCTGCCAGCCCTCCGGAGCATCCCCCGCCTCGGAGACCTAACGCTCTCCCTCTGCTCCCCACGGCTGGTGCGTACTTTCCCTTGGCGTGTCCAACAGCCAGAAAGCATTATTAATACAGACCACTATTAATTTTTCAGGTGGCCCGCTTTTCAGAAATATTTGCTTAAATAAGGACAAGCTCTCCCCCAACAATTCAGAATATTTTGAGAGTATAATGCATGAGAGTGCAGCCGAATGTAAATACTTTTCATGGTGTTCACTGTCTTTTTTACTGACAAAGAAACAATTTCACTCCTAGTATTTTCAAGACTGTCATTTAAGAGCCTCCTGTGTAACTCCAGCACTTTGCAGTATTATTCTGAAACCCTAAGTCAGCTGTTTCACCATGTTCCATACTAGAGCCAGAGCTGTCTGTTCAATCAAGCACTGATCCTACAAAACGCTGATCATCTTCAGTTCCCATTAACTTCTCTTGGACACAAAGGTGTTCAACACACGGCAGGATAAAACTCATTATCCTTCAAGGCTAGACTGCAAATATTCAATAAACTGTGGTATGCTATTAAATGCTGAAGAGAGGTAAAATGCAGCTGGAAAAAAATATCATCATGAAACAGGTCGCAAAGTAATTACATGTATTATTTTGCAATATACTTCAGCTTTATCCATTACATGCTCCAATTTCAAATAGCAGCAGAGCTCCGATGACAGAGGAGGAGATTTTGATACTCTCCAGTGCTGGTTCATATCATGCCAACCCCTCTAATGCTTACGGGATTTTACTCTAGCTTTCGCAGCAAACCTGATGAGTTTTCTCACAAATTCGACCACAGTACCTCATTTCTCGTTTTCAGTATGACAATGAACCACCAGTGCCAAATGAATTCAGCCAAGAAATGTTGATAGCATGCACTTCTGTAACCTCTCTATGGAAAGATGGGCTCCACGCATCTGAGCCTGAGACGGTAAACTTATCTTTGGCAGTGCTCTGCTTCACAAGAATAATGTAGTTGACAAAAGCGTCATCCATAATTTAGATAAAATGATCAATAAAAGCTTCATGGTTATTTTAGGAGAGGAAAGACAATCTTCCCTGGTTCTGAAGGCTGTCAGGCCAGAGGAGATCACGTCTCTCGTTATGTAACTGTTGCATTTCACAGCTCTGTTCCTGTGCTGCCTCCAGGAACCTGGAGCTCAGCTGAGGTACAACTCCCAGAAGCGCTCCAGTCTTGACCTGAAGGTTGGACCAGATGATCCTTCAGGTCCCTTCCAAGCTGGTATTCTGTGGTGTTCTGGTATTCTATTGAAGACTTCAGGAGAGAGACAGCCTACCTCGATAACGAACCTCTACTGAGTCTCAGCTCATCATTATCATCGCCAATTAGCACCAGGTATGGACTTCATTTTCCTCAAAGAAATTAATTTACATGAAAAAGGGGAATGCTAATGAAACATCAGCATTGCCAGAACTCACCATGCTTTAATCCAGGATACATGAGCATTCCCTGTTCTTTAAATGGAAAACAGATACAGCTCTCGTACGCTCTGTTGCTGTTAGTGTTACCGGATGACGGCTTTCCAACAGTGAAAACAGATTGTCCTCTTGCAAATAACTTATACATGTTAATTAATATACATATAATTATGTCAACCTCAGCTGGCCATTGACTTAAGACGTATTGGAGGCGAGCCAGCAGCTGTGGTATGCAGAATCCGAAACGCTGGACTGTACCTTCTGTGCAGAGACACAGGGCAGCGGCAAAGGAACGAGCAAACCAACCGAGGGAGAAGCGTGGGCTGCGAGCTATTTTTCAGTAAAGAATACCATGTAGAAAGGAAGCATCTTGGATATTGACTGCCTGCATACCGGCAAATAAGTGTGTTCTTGAAGCCTTCGCATTGTACGACTTGTTTAAAAAAAAGAGGGCCTTTCTATTTCAAAAAAGGCTACATACTGCTGTTAGCGACAAGTGCCGTTATCTGCTAATGAGTGGTGCATAGCGACAATGTTAATAGGAGAAGAAATTAGTAGGAAGAACACCTGAAGAATACAATTTCACACATACAGACAGGACCACTGTACTGGAAACAACCTCCAGGCTCAAGTCCAGTCGCAGGTAACCACATCCCCTGCACTTGTCAAGCAGAGCACAGCACAGCTCCCACTACACTTTTGCCTTAAATTTGCTTGAAATGAAAATTGTTTTGTCCACCTTATGGTGGAACCCGGCCTAGGCTGTCACACTTCGAAAAGGTTGGGTAGATCTGCTGGAGGGATGCAGAGAGCGACGGAAGTGTCATATCGCATTACTGCTAACACACGGCACTGGACAGAAGGAAGGCGCAACTATCACATCGCCGCTGTGCTGCTGACATTGCTGTTAGTCTTCTGGTTTTACGAGCGTTGCACTTACTCTCAATTTGAAAGTAACAAGGAACTTTGAAAAACCAAGAAGGCAAGAGCAATGCCTTACAAGACGAGCTGAGACAGGACGGGCGTTCGATTTCCTGGCAGCTGGACAGACGGAAGCATAAAGAAGGTACCTGGGTCATCACAAACCCCAGACACTTCATAGCATGGCGTCAATTTTAAGGATGTGACTGTGTACGAGGTACTGACAACCAACACGTCCACATGAGCTATGAGTTGTCCTCAGCTGTGTACTGTACTTTTTCCCATTCTCCACGAACGGATCCCACCCTCCTCCCTTGCAAGCGTCCATTTCAAGACGCCGGCGCGCAGCCTACAGCAGCACAGCCCCGCAGGAAGGACGCGCTCATGCTCCTTGTAAGTTATGGAAATGAAGACAACCTGTACATCTGCACATGGAATATAAACAACATTTCTTTAAAGCACAACAATTAATTAAATCCCTTTCCTTTTCAGCTATTATCCGACCTGCCCGACAGGCGGTGGGGGACAGTGATAGTCTCACCTGTCCCCTCCCAGAAGCGAGTAACAGGATTCGAAATAACTGCATCGCTGTGCCAGCAACATATTAAAAACAAACACACAGAAGCAAAAATTCTCTTTGACTGGTTTTCATTATCTTGAGCACGGGCCACAAAGAAAGAAGCTCCCACAGCACCCAAAAGCGAGGCAGATCTGTCAATACTTGCTCAGAGTGAGATTTAATCACTTTCGCTTCAATTTTATGCACATTTGTAACCTCTTCCATGCTTAAAGAGAAAAGCTTTACAGTGCAAAAGATGAATTTTATTACAGCCCACAGGCATCTCAAGCTATCAAATGTATGAAACATGATCTTAGTACTGCCAGCACCGAGGAAGAAGCGACATCGTGATGGCCACGAGTCTGGAACTTCTGCTCTGATTTCCTTTGCAGTCACTGTGGCTGATTGTGCTTACCTCCTCTTCTTCATTTTCCTAATTCTTGCTTAGAAACCTGCATCATTCATGCCAGGCAAAGCGGAGGCTGATTATTAAATCCTGCTTCTAGTCCATCTAATAGGGAAATGGATGCATGCGGCTCCTCCTCCGGCTCTGCACCCAAAAGACGGAGATATCCACATGCTCTGTTGCCTTTAAATTGGGGAATATATATGAGAAAGAGATGAAAGCAACGGTCCTAAATGATTCTACATGCTTGCCCAAAACCTGACAAATGGAATGAAGCTTGGAGAAAATAATATAATTTTAGATTTAGTATCTAAATGTAAATAGATTGTTGTATCACATTTTCACATCTCTCCTGTTGGGCTCCCTACCATAGTGTATTGGCAACTTATCTGGGATATAACTGCCTACAGTTGCATAAAAAATATTTCATTTTATTGCATATGTCAGTGGGGAGTTGCTTGTCTCTGAGCTGCAGCCCGACCTGCATGACTTTTATGCAGATTAGTGCACAGCACCTCATGTTTTAATAATAGAATACGAATATATTAAATGACAAATATCACATGAGCAAAAAGTGTGTTCCTCCATAATTGCTTTACAGCCTTCTCTTCTCATAAATTATATCATCTTTAGCTGTCATATTTCCTTGTCACTCTCAGTAAAGCAGCAACAATTAGCGCCGCGGCGCCGAGGACAACCATAAATAGCAGTGGTGTTCCAGTCGCCCGAGAGGTTTGTCAGCAGATCACAAGTGACAACAGGGAGGGAGAAGTTGCTAAAGAGATTGGTTCTGTTTCCTGATCACTGATTTATCTGGTACATAAGTGGCCCGATGGCACCCTGGTGACAAGTTCAGAGGGGACGGTCCATGGCTCCCCGCCGCAGCACACACTGCCGCCCCACGCCTGAGCACTGCCGCGGCAGGGGCGATAACCCCGTGTCACACAGCATTGCACCTCCCTGGCTCCCCAGCCCCTGACGGGGCACACAGCACCCATCCGCATGCTCAGGCTCTGCCGTTTGACACGCCAGCCAGAGGACACCGTCCTGCGCAGGTGGTAAATGCTGTAGGAATGGTTTCTTTCTCTTTATGTAGTTTTATCAAAACTGAGCCAATGAAAATACAGCAGGGAGTATAATTTAACCTCCAGGATGAACAATACTGGTGTTGAAGCACTGACTGAAGAATGACCAACCCAAATACACTTCTCTGATCATCCCCACATCACTTCTGATGGGCATGGCCCTCTAGATTCTCCACGTGGGATCACAGAATCATAGAATCACAGAATGCTTTGGGTTGGAAGGGACCTTTAGAGGCCATCTAGTCCAACCCCCTGCAGTGAGCAGGGACATCTTTAACCAGATCAGGTTGCTCACAGCCCCGTCCAACCTGACCTGGAATGTCTCCAGGGATGGGGCCTCCACCACCTCTCTGGGCAACCCGTTCCCAGTGCTTCACCACCCTCATTGTAAAACATTTCTTCCTTCTATCCAGCCTAAATCTGCCCTCCTTTAGTTTAAAACCATCACCCCTTGTCCTGTCACCACAGGCCTTGCTAAAAAGCCTGTCCGCATCTTTCCTCTAGGCCCCCTTGAAGCACTGCAAGGCCGCACTAAGGTCTCCCCGGGGCCTTCTCTTCTCCAGGCTGAACAGCCCCAACTCTCTCAGCCTGGCCTCGTAGCAGAGGGGCTCCAGCCCTCGATAACTGGATAACTGGTTTGATTGTCCTTAGCAATTACTGAAGAACCCAGTGGTGGGAGAGCTGGAAAGAGCACATTATACAGAACGCCATGACGAGAGGCAAGGGCTGCTTACAAAGAGTAAACACACTTTGGAAATTAATAGAAAAACAATTATGTAATTATAGAATTGTATAGATTCATACAGCCATCACTCATACTCCTTTTGCTACTCTTGTGACACACTGTATTATGGCATGTATTACTAATATGTGCTTGTAATCTCCATGAAATGCTAGAAAATCAAAACCAGAATGGAAGTGGGTGGTGTCAGTTATATTTTAAGTTTGTCTTTTCCTTACCTTTTTTTTTTAATATGTATTTCAAATTCCATAATAAGATTTCATCCCTCTGCTTTGCTCTTGCAAAGTGCTTTTCGTTCTTTGTCCAGTATTGAGTGTGATGTCGCCATAGAATCCTGCTAGGCGCAAGGGCAGTAACTGTATTTCCAGATGAACGCTAGACCATGGCAAGGGTGTTCTCTGACGGGGGGGTCATCCAGAAGAGACTCAAGACACCTGGAAACCCCACCCTGTCACAATCTCTTTGTGAGAGATGCAAATGCGTGTCTTTATAAAACAATTCCTTTTCTCTAATTCGGTTGGGTATAATACGTTGTTAACGCCACTGATTTCATATCCCCCCTTTTGCAATTGCCTCACCCCTCCCACCCCGCTCTGCCCCATCAGTAGTTTCACCTCACCAATACCTGGGAAATGTGGGTTCAGATTTTGGAAAAGGATGTTCTGCACGTTACAACAGCAGCAGAAACACAAGGAGTGAGAGAGAGAGGCCTGAGGCTGCTTAATTCCTGAGAAATGCCGGAATCTGTGAACAGCGTAATTAATTCATTAAACACCGTCAAAGAGCGCTAGAGCAGGATGGAGGGCGGGGGGGGGAGATAGCGGCGTTAGGACGGTACAGCACGAGCTTGGGAACGCCTCTCCAGCAGGAAAAAAACCCAGGTTTCCATTTCAGTTTCACCAGCTCCAAAACCAAATGTGATTTTCAAGTGTGACGATTGGTACATTTCGTGTGAATTGGTATCCAAGGCACAAGACCCTAAATTGTCACTGCAAATAGGATCAAATTAAGCAGCCCCAGACATGGAACATAAAGCTGAGAAGAAACAAAAATGGCATAAAAAGAGAAAGGGGCCGTGTCGCTTAGCAACCACCACCCTTTCGGGTGGATTATGCAAGTCCGGACACATTTGCACCGTTGATGGTCGTTGCTTGTAATGGAAGGGAGCTTTTCCGCATCCCTGTGTGACAAGTTCAGTTAGGTGCTGCGGTGGTGAGGACCACGAGACTGTGTCAGGCGAGCACCAGCCCGAGCGTGACCAGCATCCCGGTTATGGCAGGGATGACCTGCTCCAGCACAGACCTGCTCCAGAGCTGGGTTTGCAAGAGGTCTGAGGCTGCTTCACTGAGGTTTCTGATCCATTCTCCTAGAACTAGTGCAGCTCACGGGATTAGGTTACTCCCCTCTGGAGAAAAGTCACAAGAAAAGCTGAGCGCTGTGGAAGGCTTAGCTTAGTCATCCTCCTCATCTGTCACTGATTCTTTCTCCAACAGGTTTAGGTAACACCAAACCAAAACCTCCACGCACATAGTGTTGGTTCTTCCAAAACCACAGTCTGGGCTTGCAGGGTCATTCCTGAAGGAACCAGATAAGGTCTGTGTATCTCTGTTCTCATCTGTGGGTGGAGGAGTTCAATTTAAAAGGTCATCAGCTCTTCAGAGACTGCATTTACTTAATTTACTTTGCTGATGAATAGACACTTTGCTGGGTGGAAGTGCCAGGGCTGCCAAAGCCACCTTCCAGCCTGTGGAGTGCCACCAGTTCTCCAAGTTCCCCCACCGCTACGCTGCAACGGCTTTCCCACCACAGATATCCGTCAGAAGCCCTCTGCAAGTCTGAGACATCACCACCTGCGGTCAGGGCCAGCTCGATCAGTTTTGCAGAGGCACTAGTGCGTAAGGGAAGTTACACAACCCACAATTGCCTTTTGGCCTCCAGTTCAGTTAAAGTGACTGCTGGAGTTTCATTAGGGCCACGCTTGTCTAAATTGTAGCTTTGTTCCAACGGCCTTTGGCAGAGCAGCCCACGTCTGCTGTGTGTCCGTCCCATCCTTGCTCTGTCCCTGTGCCCGTGATGGCACAGAGATGGCACGTCTTACTCTGTATGTTGGAGCTCTTACAGCAAAAACCTTCTCTTGGGGTGGAGGGAGGCATTCACAACTGTGTCGCTTCACTATGGAAAAAACAGATCTGTTGCAAGAAGAAAAAATAACTTCAAAAGCTGCAGCTTGCCTGGAGTACAACTAAGCCAGACCTCATTTCCAGGTGCTCTCCCCCACCACAGCCTCTCCCTTCCTGCTGCTGATGGCCCGCTTCCTTACATCCATCTACGATCCTTCTGTGGAGATAACATTAAAATCTACTTACGTGCTGAACTGATGTTTGCCTTCGCAGCTGGAGTCGGCAGCAATGGACTCCAGCCCTGGGGAGGGGACGATGCTCTCCCCTCACTCAGCTCTGACGGGCGGTCCCTGGAGGAGCTGCTCCAGTCGGGGGTTTTGCCTTTTTTAAGAACTTAAGAGATTTTTTTAGAGCTAATCTCCTCTTGAGTTCTATCCATTTAAACTGAAGCGCTGCAGGTTGCCAGGCAATTAGCACCAAAATAGTAAAATGCACCAGGTATTGGGAATGGCTGTAAAAGTCTTCCAAAGGTAATTTGAATATTTCCTTCAGATGTTCCTTGAAAGATGAGTTTGGTATCAAAGCATTTCCAGTGCCATTATGGTATTTGTTTTGGCTTTGCAGAGATTCATTATATTGGCTGACGTATTCAAAGGATAGCACCGAAAGGTGCTTGCAAACTGCAGCCCGAAAAATTGCCGCCCTCAACCACGTCTGTGCTCCCCTCCATGGAGGGGTCAGGCCTGCCCACAGCAGGCACCGCACACGGACGAGGTGTTCTGCTATCTGGCACAGAATGCGTTACCTGGGAGACTCCTGCTAGCAGGGAGGAATAAAAACATCTGTGTAGTCAGGAAGATGAAAGTCTTGCAAATACGCCTACATAAAGCAAACAGCTGACAGAAAAATCACGGAGGAAGGTTTCTGAAGCCAAACTTTTCAAACTAATTAAGGACAGCTGATAGGTGAATATGAATAATAAAAAAGTCCCATAGATATTAGCTGGAAAAAAACCCAAACAACTAGGTTCATTGGACAAATGTAGAACAAAGAATTTGCCTGGCTTTAAAAATTAGAAATATATATTCAAATATTCACATATTCAGATATTTTCATCACAATTTTCACAACATCACTGTCTCATTTTCTCTTTCTCTGCATTTAGAAACTTCGCGACAAAATGCAGTTTCATTTGCAGAACCTGATTTGCTGCAGAGGCCGTGCTGATCTATGCAACGCAAAGAGAGAAAAACTGAGCTCATCGTCCCACTGCGACCTGTTGTCACCACGTAAACAGGCAGCAACAGCATTGCCAGCGCTGGCTTCGGCAGCGCTGTCTCAGCCTAGCAGCTGGGAGGGCAACCGTTCAGCTGACTCTGTTGGGCTCGGATTGGGTCAATAACGTGACATTCTGGTCAACACCTTAACCCAGAGAAGCTGCTGAACCTAAAACCGCTCCAACTATTTGCCAAAGGTACCTTCGTGTATTGCGCCCTATGTCCTTCAAGAGGCTTGCTTCTGTTTGCCACCTCCGAAACGCAGGCTGTGCCTACCCCGTGAGCTACGCTGAGCCTGCAGGAACGCGACAGAATCTGCTGGCAAGTTCACACCGAGCACAGCTCCCGCAGCAAGCCCAGGGGAACTTGTCTGACTGCATGTGACTATACACTGGGATGGATGGAGAACATGCAGAACGATCCCACCTTTACTTGGACAGCAAAAGCAACCTGGCGGCAGTGGCTTTTTAAAGTATCCCGCAGTTCTAATTCACCCGTTGCTGCTAGGAAGGCCCACAAGCATGGGATTTAATACTGCAGAGTTAATCTGATGGAATGGGAAGTGGTGAAGAAAATCCCAAAGCTGGCTGAAATCATGACAAGTTGGGTTGGGCCACATGGACAAACCTTTACCTAGTGTAGACACATAATATAGTGCTTAAGGTTAGAAGTCTAACGAGCTGTCACAAAAATGTCAGACGCTGCAAAAGAAAAAACCAAAACATCCTCCCCAGCCATGCACACACACACTAATTTGGGAAGACAAGGCCAGATTCTCTATTGGCTCAACTCTACTAACGCGAACAAGGTGGCTGGAAGCGAAACATCCAACCAATCTATCTAGTTACATCACCAAATGCCACTCAGATGTCTTTGCTTCCAATCTGCAAAGTGGTGATAATGTTTATAAGCTCCTACCTCGGAGGGAGATCACAAGGTGAACACCGATGCCCAGGAACCTTGAATAAGTGATTAATGCCGAGAGAGAACAATCAGAAAAACAGCCTGAGCAATCTTGCCCTTCAGTGCTGCTTTATACACGCTTGGTAACCTGGATTCACCCGGCTCACCTCTGTTGCGTTCAGAATGCAATCGAATACTTCAAATTATTCAGATAATTATGTGTATGCATATGCATGCAAACAGATTGTCCAGAGCAGGTTGGGCAGATGCTGCAGGTGTATTTCCACCTGAAGAGCATTCACACGTCTGTCACTTTACACAGCTTCCACTTCTAAATTCCTCATATTCTAACCAGGGCTACGTTTCACCTTTAGGGCTTTCTTCTTATTATCCCTTTTAGAAATGGATATTTACCCTGTCTATCATGCAGCCCCTAAGCAAACTCAGACTGCACAGCCAGTGAAGTCAATGATATAACTGCACTTGAAGCGAGCCTTGAACCCAGGGGACTGGCAAAATATCGTACAGAGTAGTGCCAGGGCCACAAGTAACAATTACAAATACCCAATATAATGGGTTCTTTAACGAGGATTGCTTTGAAGTTCCCAGCAGGATTTATTAGGAAGCAAGAGTACGACCTTGCCAGTTCCCCAGGGCACACTGGGATGTGAAGTAGGTTTTTCTTTAAACAGAAGTCCATTTTAGCTCATAAGGCTTTCAAGTAGCAGCTGCCATCAGAGGCGCATGTTTTTAATTCATCAGGTTTTTTACGATGCGCTTTTTGTGAGAACAGAGAACGTATCCGATAGGAAGAATAATACAAGCAGTTCTTGGGTGAGATAATGGCATAATGATAGAAATCAGATTGGGTCAAAGTGGCAACGACATAACGTTCTTATAGCCTAAGACGGTTTGTTAGGGTTTGAGCACGTAAAATAGATGTGCGCTTTGTCATTCTGCAGATGTATTAGATTGAGACCAATCTGCTGTTGGACTTTTTTCTCGATAGGGATGAAGAAATTCTAAGCTCAGACAATGTAGAGGAAGCGACTGTATTAGACAGATGCTTGCACTACAGTACAAAGCTAGAAAATTCTGACTTCATTTGGAGTAGAATAATACCCATTAATTTCAGCGAAGCAGGCTTTCCCACAATGAATCCCAGAAAGAATGGGATGCTTATCATACCGATCCCCCTAAAACCCACAAAATGATGCAAAGATTATTCTGCAAAGTCAGTACGCAGCATTGCACATGGCACTTACCTCTTTAGGAAAAGAAACGAAGAACAAATTGCTTATTTGAAAGTTGGGCACATTTTCATATCGTGTCCTAGATAAATAATGAACTCTAGCTCATGCACTGGCTTCAAAGCGCACTTCTCTAGCACAAGAGGAAAGAGATACAGCTGCATGAGGTTGGAAGCTTTGCCTAATGGCACAGGGTAACCGCTACACTTCTCTAACGTTGCTCTGTGGACTGCAGATTTAATCTGTCCTTGTAAAGACAAGTAAGGAAAAATCCTATAGAATGTAGCACAAAACATACACTTCCCATTTTTAAGACAGTGTAACGGTGAACTCCACAGTTAAGCTCCAGCTCTGCAGGCAAGAGTGGTATTGGACTCTGCAGCTAAAATTCCGCTCCAGTCAAGGGCAAAGCACCCGCTGATTTCAGCAGAGCCAGTATTGCTTGCTGTGAAAATTTACAGTATGGTGTAAAATAATGTGGGAAGTTATTGGCTTCTTACGATGCTTCTATAGTGTTTTTCCACTTTGTGTTTCTTGTGGCTTTCGAGCACTCTGCTGCAAGAAGCCGTGCGCCCCACGGCCCCTCTCCCCCGCCGACAGCCCAGCGTCGCTGGGATCTCAGGGGCCAGGGGCCATTCCTGGGCAAAACACCTCACTGAGGAACATCACCAAAATAAAGCGACCTCTGATGGGAGACGTGTATGGTGACACCGAGTGTCAGAGGAAGTTCAGTCCTCTGAAGAATGTTATAAAGGTATGTACCTGTATTAATTCTGAGGAGCTCTAAAAATAGGCCACAAATGGGATATGTGATACATGTTCCCCCTTTGCAATGGCGAGATACAGCATTCATCATTTATGAATGTTTACCAGTGAAAGTGATAGTTCTCTGTAAACAAACAAAAAGCACGTCGTTTATTTTTCTGCCTCTGACCTGCTTATGCTGATAACTCTGTCAGCATCAATAAACTCCTTCTCTTAAGCTGCAAAGACGATCTAAGCTACCTGCGGTAGACAGACACTGCTCTCAGCCTCCGCAGGACTGGGCTAGAAGATAAATTTTATCAGCCACACCTTTGACTGCTTTGCAAAGTATTATTAAGGTAGGTGCCCTCAGAGACAAATTCAGAGGCTGTTGTTGAAATTAATTTTCCTATTTGAGCCATTAAAAGAAAATGCGACTTTGAGTCAAAGAACAGAGCCAGGCACATACTGTTTATGCCCTGAAAAATCATCATGTTTTTGCCTGAAAGATAACTGTAAGATTGAGGTTTTGAGTAAGGTAGTAAGATTGCAATAGAAAAGGATTCGTTTTGCCCTCCTAAATAAATGCTAAAATCAGGACAGTATTGTACCACTGAAGAACATCGATCTCGAGCGTGTTTGGCTGCATCTGTCTCCTATCTCCTACTTGTCTGCTCTGCAGATAAAAACTCCTGGGTCAGGTGAAGTTTGAAAGTATCTGCACTGCTGGGAACAAAGAATAAACAGCAGAAAGTCTTGTCAACGCCTCCAGCAAGGGGAAGAGTGCAGAGAGGCTTAAAGGAGGGCTGGCACGAGGAGCAGCCGCGTAGCCGGCTGCAGCATTTGTGCCCTTGGCGGTGGGATGTAGTTAGGGGATCCGTGTGGGGAGCAGAAATCCCCGCTCCGAGCGGAGGAGGCAGCGGGGAGCATGCGGAGGGAGCCGATTCCCAGCGGACGGCCCAGCGGCTGTATGGACTTTCATGTCAACCAAATTCACCGGGCTTCACTGCGGGCAGGAGCCTGCAACAGCCCCGTCACATAGCTGGGAAAGTGCGCAGGGTCTTGGGAAATGTGTTTCCAAATCTTTAGGAGATCACGGCAGGGAAGAAACAAAACCAATTCATATTACTCCCTAATTGGAGCCGACAGTACAGAAAACATAGTCGTTTAAACTACATTTAAAATGTTTCCATTTCAATGCTGTGGACTGGAAAGATAACAAATAGTAGCAAATTATTTTTACCTGCTTAAAACAAAGTAATTAATAGTACTTTGGTTATCTTACCTGGAAAGCCAGGCTGTGTTGAGCGCTGTTAAAGCCAAGTGTGAAAACAGTTTGCATGAAACATAATTAAAATGATGACCTGAGTGATCTAAAACATCCCAAAGGAGTCTGGAAGTCAGAGCTATAAGAAAATGATTCCTCTCTACCTCTTGACTTTGTTCCTGAACTGGCTCCTAAATGTCCTCCAGCGCCCCGTGCCCCTTCCCCTTCTGCCGCCGCCCGCCCCGTGCCCCTCGGCACGGCTGGGGAGCTCCGCAGCCGCCCTCCCCTGCCCAGCACAGCCGCCACGCTTTCCGGCTGGGTGCGCGTCTCTCCGGCGCTTGTCCTGCAATCCTGCGCTGTATCGCTCCCTGCCCTCCAGCTGCTGAGGACCAATGCAAGAAACCCGCACCCAGACCCATTTCTGACACTCTGCCTAAACAGCACTCGTCTTCAGTCAGCCCTGCCCTGGCAATACCCCGGCACTCCTCCGTGCAAACCCCTGGGGTTTGACCCACGCAGGTGTACAAGTAAATCCGTGGTCATAAAGTAATCACGCACGTAATCATTCTCTTTCTTACACCCACATTCAGTAAATATGGCTCTGTATGTCTAGCTACTTCATCCGTTCAATGATCAGAGTTGAAAATGTTTTTGTAATTAATCATTGTACTTAATTAAAAAAAAAAAAAAAAACAAGAAAATGAAAATTCCACGCAGCTGCTAAACCCCAGGAATATAGAATTGAACAACCTTTTTTTCTTCCCCCAACTGTACTCAGTCATGAGTTTCACACTGAGTTAGAGTACAGAGGTGTTTTCTGTTTACTCTTTCAATGAATTGCAAGCATTTCCATTATTTACTCTGTTCATTTCCAGGTTTTTTCCTACAAACTAGCGCATCACCCTCCGAACAGCCTCCTGAATGCAGCGGCTGTATCTCTGTGCAGTGCCAAACCAGAAGCCTTGCTAGGACCCGCGCTCAAACAAATCAGCCCCTTTCAGCCAAACAACTCAGGCACCCGCAGAGTCAGAACCAGATTCATATTTCTCACAATTTGGAAACACGTACTGTTTTTCAATAGAAAACCGAAACCAAGATGACACCTGGAGAGAAAACTTCTGCGGAACTTGGATCTTTGTCTAAGTCAGTCTCCCAGTCAATAAACTGCCCGTTCGCGCCATCAGTCACCTTTCTGAGCAAACCACAGCTCTGCTTCCAACACGCATGACAAGGGAACCGGGCAACGGGGAGAAAAACATCATCTCGCCAAAGGACTGTTAATCTGAAGCTATCATTGGACGTGAATGACAAGGTTACACCGAATACAGCCTCCCTGTGCTAGAGAAACAGGTCATAGTTTTACTTTAAATAGCAATAAATGTCATATTTATTGCTCCATTTGTTCTTTCCAGGAAAACATAACGATAGAAAAGACTGAACAAACACTTCAACTTCCCATGGGTAACTGGTTCTTACTCGGTACGTCCTCTCCTCTGAAGAGATTAATTTCCCTTGATAAACACGGGATACAAAGCTCTATTTCGTACAGTTTTTATGGAGACTTTTCACATACCCAAGCACTTCCCGATTGCTCGGGGCAGTGGCTATGCCCTCTGTGAAGCACGTTGTACACTGGGGCCCAACCCATGAGAGGACTCCTTCTGGCTTGTACTTACACTGCACCAAAACCTCCTTCCTGGGTTGTCTCTGTGTCTTGAGTCAGCGTAATCCCAGAAGAAACTGGTGCCAAACCTTTTGTCAGGTCGTTTCCTTAGGAAAGGTATCCAAAAAACATGTAGACGTGGCGCTTCGGGACATGGTATAGCAGGCATGGTGGTGTTGGGTTGACAGTTGGACTAGATGATCCTAGGGGTCTTTTCCAACCTTAATGATTCTATGATTCTATGAAACTACGTGTCGTCCTGCTGCGACACACGCGGGGCCTGGTGGGGACTTCGGTTGGCTCCTCTACTCTTCAGGTGCCCAGCATCCCCAGGGGATGCCCCGTTGGCTGCACGGGACCTGGCTCAGCCAGCGCGGGGTGGCTTTGCTTGCAAGACCTGGACTCTGTTACCTCTGCCTCCAGAGAGGGGGTCTACAGAGCTCCAGCCCTGTGATGCTGCTGGCAGGATTAACACCATATAAATGGGAATGTGCGCAGTACAGGGATGTTTGGCTACGGGCCATTTCTGGCATGATCCACCACTGGAGGATGACACTGTCTGACTGCCCCGAAGGAGATGAACCTCGTATGAGAAAAGTCCAAATGGCAGAGGTGACCGCCCAAGGGCCATCAGGGAGCTGTAAAGACGCTCTTTCAACATTAGACTCTGCTGGACTTGTAAAAAACCATTTTAAACTGTTTTCCCCTAACGCTTTACAATTTGGCACACCAGCTTAAAACAGAAGAATAACACCACATTAAACTGCAGGTCTCTTGGCATCAGAAAGACTCGCAGACTCCTGGTTCTTCCACAGAAAAGGCGTGCGCGTGTGCGTTTGTTAGTCCGCAGGGATATTTGGGGTATGTTTGCCCTGGAAAGCAAACGAGGACACATGCACGCGCACGGCAATCGCAGTCTTCATCCCTCTCACGTGGGAAGTCTGAATTGCTTCAGAACGGAGCAAACGCAAAGAGTTGCAAGTAACAAACGTCTTAACAGAAAAATCAAGAATGTTCATGAAGTGCAAAGAGGCTAAATTAACTGGAAAATTTATTCATGGTATATAATTCTGTAAAATAGTGTCTAACAAAATTAGACTCTGAGCTGCATGGTTAAACAGCACAATTTTGCTGCAATCAACACCTAATTTTTTTTCAGAAAGTCTTGATTTCAAATATCCTGGAAATGTTTAACAGCTGATATTAATAAGAGTACAGATTTAATATAAGGCTCTTTATTCCATAGACATGATAAGCGTCATGACAAGTGGTGTAACTATGGCAACTGTATTTTTTTTCTTTCTTTTTCCACTGAACAGCACGAGCAGACATCTCGCTAGATGCAGTGCCAGACTCTTCTCCCAGGTAAAACTCAGTGCTCTGAGTTGCAGAGGAATAACTAAGCCAAATATCAGATCCCGGGACTGGAACGCCTTTCTTTCCTATTGTGTGTGTGTCCGTTGTGTTTCATGGGCATCTACATGTATTTAGCCATTAACCTAATTCCCTTCCTTTTTTTTGCACTGTGGCTAGAAAATGAAAACTTGCTTTGTTCCTTGCTGTCAGACAGAGTTCAAAACCAGCAATCTCCCCCCAACGTCAAAATACCTATTTTCATGAGCAAACCAATGCTCTCTTCTTTAACGTATCACCACACGCCACTGAAAGGGATGCGCACATTTCCTTTCCTGAAGTTAATAAAGAGAAAAATACCCCTGTGATGTTTTCCAGAGATGCTGGATGTGAAAGTGGTGCCTATTTGCAACGAGAGAGAAGCACTGAGAAAGACTAATTTCTTATGTGCCATTTTGTTGATTTGCTGCTGCTTACTGGCCCCCAAAACCCCAACAAGCCCAGGCCCCTGCTGCGCAAATATATTCTCAGTTTGCTATCTGTGTTAACATAAAACAATACCTATCTCATTTTACAGTATTGTTTTGTGTCAGTGACAAATGCCTGCTCAGCTGTGTCTCCCGCTCGTTTTACTCACGTGCTCCCTCAGTTCATCAGCGCTGTCATTTCCGAGCGCAGCACTGAGATTTTCTACGGGTTTGTTTTCCACCAGGTGACAAAATATATCAAGGCTTGGGTAAAATCACCAAAGATACACAACCGCCCGCGGGGACCGGCTCGTATAGCGTTACGGCACCCATGCCTGAGCATTGCAGATGCAAACGGAACCAGAGGCACGACAGCTATCGGGTGACGTGGCCGTAACCCACGGGCAGTTGCTAGGGGACGTTTGATTTTGTGACAGCCGTCGTTCTTGTCTAATCCTGCGGACTGTAGCACACCTCAGCACACCGCGATTTTGTACCACTGAGGGCTTTTTCCTATTCTTACCTACAGAATCTTTGAACTGTTTTCTTCATGCTTGTAACCATGCATGCAGAAACCTGCATGGATTCACACCTTTATTTTGAGAACTTCACGTACCTGTGATATTGCTTATTTTCTGTTTTCCTGGCCTTTTTACTCCTGTATTACTCTGATTACCTTTTTGAACTCGCTTACCAAATTTTCAATAGGTTTGTGAACAAACACCCTTTCAGCTAACACATTGCCACTGGTTCTGCCTGCTGGTGGAAACACTTTGTACCTGCTCGCCTGTGAGCTCGTCCACTAAAGACCGGACTCCAATGATTGCAAATATCAATAATCTCAGAAAAATATACAACAGAAAAAAAGAAAATAAAAGATCTTTTGTTCTGAGTAAAAACGCAGCAGCAAAGTCACGAGGTCTAACGCAGAACTGAAACGCCAACAGACAAATTCCAGAGGAACGGGCTCCACTCGTCCCCAGCGAGCTGCAGTTCCCTTTTTCTGCAGGGAAAAAGCGAAAGGCAGCATTCCCCCATCGGATCTGCTGGTGGGGGTTTTTGTTGACTGCACTGCCACATATGTTCAATCCTGTTACTTCAGCGGCAGCTATGAATATAAATACCTGAGGGGAAAAAAATTTAAGTCACTCATTTAATACAGGTTTTGCACCTAACCTTATCGTCTATATAGATTTCATCACAAACATAAGCTACTCACTTCTAAACCAGGTGTTAGATGTCCTTAAAATAATTCATTTTGCTGTCCTTTGCTCCCTGCAGTATGTGACAGCTGGTACGGTGCTGATGGCTGTAGAACCATTGCATGGGACCCGAAGCAGAGCTTCTTCACAGATGTTTTAACTCGGCACAGAATTTTTATTTTTTCTTTTTTTAATGAAAAAAAGGAAAAATTATACCTTGCTTTGACAAACAGGAAAATAAAATGTGTATCCGAAGGCGTGCGTTACCGGCTGCTGCTGGGCAGAGCTGAGCAGGACGATGTGTGTCAGCGAAGAGTTCCCCCCGCGCTATCACTGAGCTGAAGGTAACTGGATTACGGCAGGGAACGGCCACCGAGCATCAAATGTAAGCACAACCATTGCACTTCACAGTCCATTAGAAATATTTTCTTTCCCAGAATATTGCATCTCGAGCGCGCACTGAAGGCCTTTCTCTTCTGTCCTGTCTGCATACCAAGAACATTTCACTGCACTGGGGCTTTTCCATGGCAGCAGTATAGCGAGATGGGGGGTACCCGGGGCTTATGCCACATGCACTGCCTCCGAAATCGATCTGCAGCATCAGCTGGTGATGGCTGCTTGTCTATCTAACTGTTAATAATCTAATAAATTCAATTAACTGATTGTAGGAACCACAGGCAAACTGAAATGGCTGCAAACCAATTTTCTAGCAGTCAAAAAACACCAACTGTGAACAAGATCAAGAAAATCTGCAAAGACGTTAAGTTGTCAAACCTCAAATTCAGCTTCCGTACCACCTCAGAGGCCAACACACAGTGCAAAGCTTAGCGTACGCTTCCCTCAGTCTTTGACTTGCAGGCCGTTAGATGTTCTCTCCTAAAACCCCTTTTCTAGCTACTTCCAGTCAAACTATCCGCGCTTTCATCCCCAGTGGCCAGACAACATTGCGCGTCTGGGTTTGTAAATCTTTCGGAATCTCACAGTCGGAAGATTCCTGATTGTGTTGAGTCAGGTTTTGCGCCTGAGGTTACAGATCACGGCTGCTCTCGGGCACGCTTCTGTTGCAATTATAGCAGCAATAACAATTAAAAGAGTACACATCCCAAAAGCTGCAAAACGCAATTGCGATGCTTCCTATCGCTTGGGTAGGGGAGGAAAGAAGTATGACTCCAAATATTGCAATGTCCTAGCCTGGGGCGATTCCAGCGATTTCAGTGAAATTAAGCTGAGAACGTCAAGTCTGCTTTCATAATCCTACAACTCTTCATCTGAGTCACCTCATTAGCACAGATGAGGATGTGAGTGCACGTAAGAGACTACAGCAAGCGACCACGTGAGAACAGCATCAGGTGAGTCCTGTCAAGGTGACACTGACCCTGCTCGGCAGAGAGAGGTCATTATAAATATACGGAAGACAAGAGAGCCAAAAGTCTTTGTCTTTTGCCTGATACTACAATTTATGAATTTGACAAATTCTCCCTGAGAGGATGTAAGGACTGATAAATTAGTCAAAGGGAGAACTCAGCGCTACTAAGAGTTTATTAGGCAAAAAAGCGAGAGAGGGACTGGTCCGTGAGGTATAACAACACATGCAAAATTTACAGCTCACTCTTCTTCCAAATTTCCTAGGGAAAAAGATCACATAAAAAGACAAAGAGAAACAATGGAACAGAAGAGGAATACTAATACTAATACACTAATTAACACTTATTTGTGACTCAAAAAGACATGTATCTAGCTACCTAGCTTTTAACATCCAAAGCACTTATAGCTGTGAATAATGTGTTTTACCTAGCATTGTTCAAACATTAAACTGTAAGGTGATCGTTTAAGTGCATAAAGAATTTAGTTTTTAAAAAAGGAAACTGTCTGACACTTTCCTGCATATTTACAAGTCTTGTATCATGTAAGTCATGAAAGGTGTGAGACAGTCTGCAAAATAATTAATATGGGAGCGTGCAATTATGTGAACATATTAAAGTGTATCGTTAAAAGTTGTTATTTTGAGATGTAAAAAGAAAGCAACCCAACCCCCAAACGTTCAGACAGGAGGGGACCTGGCACAGGCTCCAGCAGGAACTGTGCTGCACCTGGGGGCTGCAAACTGCCCAGGGTCTCGTGGCATCTATGGGCTTGTTGCTGGCACACTTAAAGAGGTTTTCCAGCAAAATTTCCTATTCTAAAAAAATAATAATCTTATAAGTAGCTGGAGTCCAGCTGTGCTTAACAAAGACAAAAGGACGAAGACTTGGCTCCCCCTGACCTATCTTTAGGTCTCATGCAAGCAACAGTTGCAAAAGACTTATTTCTGAGAGGTTTTAAATGAAACCTTTAAAGGACACATACTGCTCTTAGCCATACAACGTGCTGCCATGGTTTAAAAAAATATATCGCCATTGTGAGGGATACCCTTCACAGTCTGAAATGAGATAAGAAGAGTCTAACCTTGCGTTGCCAAGAAGGATGATTGCAAACCCCCTTGTATCACTCACAACATCGTTAGGGAGAGAATGATTTCTGGCACTAGTTTGGCCGGGCAACAGGATGCTGTCATGGATACATAAAACCTGAAGGAAAATATTGATTCGAATGGATATTGAGACCTTGGGAAACTGGTAAAAATTAAAATGCAAACTGAACGTGCAAATGCAAATGGACAGGGGAGGAATTACATTCTCAGAGCAAAAGTCCTGCTTGCTCCTTTTTTTAAAGGAGAAATCTGGAGAGAGCAGCTGCCATGGCCCCACGCTGGTCCTGCGGGTTTGGGGTGCTGCTCCGCGGCCCCGTGGTGAGCATGGAGGGCTCTGCTCTGCCCCGGAGCCCCCAGCCACGCCGGTGGTGAAGGGTCCGAGGACAGCACGGCAAAGGGAACTCACCAAAACCAATGAATGTGCCAAAACCATCAAACGGCACGTTTAAGTTTCACCCGTCGCTCTTCAGAGCATACCAGACTGTATTTTCTTTCCAGCATATTGGTCTTAAGGCACTTTAGGTCTCCATGTCTTCATCTCTTTAGAGGCTGTATCTGTATAAATCTTTTAGTTTAAAAAGTCAATAAGACAATATCAAACCAGCAAAAGTACCCGTGGAAAACAGGCCTCATTACGGATACCCCTCAGCGTGTACAAAATTAAAGGTTGTTCAACTATTCAACCTCATCAAATGTAGCTGGGCTACGGCTTGGAAAATATGTGCTACTGCGTAAGTAATTCTGGAACAAATACTTACATGCCAGTGTCTGGCTTAAATTTGCAAAAGTACTGGAGTGCAAGGAGCCTAACGGCGCGTAGAAGGGACCTGTGAAGAGACGTGTCCCTGACAGGGAGCGACCACTGGGAAAGCAGCTCAGGAGAAAAAGTACGTGGTGGTGATAAGAAGAGGGAAAAAAAAAAATCACCTCTGAACTGTAGAAAATGGAAAATAAAAAAATGCACCTATGGTTCATAGCGTGGCACAACAGCAAATTGTGTTTTATCTGCTTTATCAAACTATGTTATGCAAAGTTCCACAAAAATAAGAGTTAATGTTCCTGAGGGGGAGCAATTACAACACAGTCTGCTGCAAACACGTTTTTGCTAAAGCTTTAGTAAGTGCCACCAGCTCAATGTTAAACAGTATTTCTGCAAGTCTCCTAAAAGAAACACAGCACGTCTTGCCCTGGTCCTCCCCTTTGGACGACGGGGTAAGGGACTCGGCCTGCAGCACCTGGGACTGTGCCACAGGCAGGAGACAAGACACTGAACGGCGCAGGGAAAGGCACCAGCCCGATGCTGCAGTGGCCTCGCTGCAATAAACCAGATGTTCCCTCGATTTCCCCTTTAGTGCCTGGGCATAGAGCCATAGAGCAGTTTGGATTGGAAGGGACCTTGGAAGGGCATCTAGTCCAACCCCCTGCCATGGGCAGGGCATGGTCATAGAAACATAGAATCATAGAGTGGCTTGGGTTGGAAGGGACCATAAAGGTCTTCTAGTCCACCCCCGTGCCATGAACAGGGACATCTTTAACCAGATCAGGTTACCCAGAGCCCTGTCCAACCTGACCTTGAATGTTTCCAGGGATGGGGCATCTACCACCTCTCTGGGCAACCTGCTCATGGTCCTTTGCACCGTGTCCATAACAACTGTAAAAATCAGTTTAAGTACCAGCTGAGAACAGGGAAAATGCTCAGGTTTTGCGGTAAAAGAAAGTAGCTGAAAACAAAATGCAAAGCTGAGCTCCTGCAGAGGAACAGGACCAGCCAACTCCTGACCCCAAAATCAAAATTGTGTCATTCAGAGCCCGCATGTTTCCTAACCTAGAGGAAACCGGGGGAAGTCTGTGCTCTTCCAGAACTGAGCCTTGCTCCAGGAGGGGGAGAGAAAACTAATTTTAACTGAAAAACTTGCTAAAAAAGGAAGTCAATTTGTTCACACATTTTATGCTTGAGCACCCCCACTATTGCTAGAAATCCGTTCTGCAGGTGAAGTCTTACAGACCATGGCACAGAGGGTGACACCGCGGCAGCCGCACTCTGCGGCTGGCGATGCCGTGCCGGGTGGCGGAGGCAGATGCCATCTCTCCTGCACCGCTTCTGGCGCAGACCAAAGGCGAGATCTGGGGCTCCGCACCCCCAGCAGCACCCGGGCAGCGCAGGGGTCACCCCCAGCGTGACTCATCCCATGATCAGCCAAATAAAGTGGAATCTACCGTGTCAATAAAATCCTTTACAACTTGGGAAAGAGGAAAAAATGTATTAGGGACCAATTTGGGGTGTTGCACAAGCCTATTTGGGTGTATCTCTGTGCAATACTTTTAAAATAGGCATATCATCGACAGAAGAAATTTATGATAAATGCTTAGTTTTTCAGTAAGCCATTCTAGAATAAAAATAGATGCAGTGAAGACCTGCCAAAGTCTTTTGCTTATCAATTTTGACTGCAAATTCTCATTTCATAGCAGTCTCCACTGAATAGAAAATCCTTCAAGTGAGGTTAAACAGAAAGCACTTTCTCAGGATGAAACTAGCCAGATTTAAAATGAAAATGATGCTTCAATCCAGAAAATAATTATTCTATACCACATACTCCAAGGCTTGACAAGCTGTAGAACATCGCACAGTTTGGACCCAAAGCCTTCAAAGGGTTGCCCAGTCCCCAGAGACGCCACTGTTGGATGGTGTGGGTGGCCCTGGGGGTGCCCCGGGGTCCCTGGGACTGCGCACAGGAGGAGGAGAGGCAGGGAAAATCCTTGGCACAAGAGGGCAACTCGAAGTATTTACCTCTTTCAACATAAGCCCAAGATCAGTTTGAAGCCATGTCATGACTCACATCACAACAGCTTCATTATAGCATCATCTAAGTAATTGCATCTATATTCTAGG
Source organism: Balaeniceps rex (assembly GCA_013401315.1). Classification (NCBI taxonomy): domain Eukaryota; kingdom Metazoa; phylum Chordata; class Aves; order Pelecaniformes; family Balaenicipitidae; genus Balaeniceps; species Balaeniceps rex. Next base: position 161,049 of record VYZW01006368.1, on the reverse strand, counting down.
AGAGATATGACCAAGAGACGTAATGACTTCACACAACATGGTGCTGCACGTACCTTACAAATGATCTCAACACTTTGCAATCACCATGGAAATTCCTCTGCATACAGATCAGGCAAAAAATGGATCGTAAAGCAACTAAAAACCTTTTGGAAGCAGCACACCGTGCCCAAGCCCTGGGAGGAGAGCCCCTGCCTCGGACTGTGGCTGAGCTACCCTCACTCCTAACACGACTGTAATTATTCAGCAGCCTCAGCGGTGCTAATGGCCTGCTCGGCACAAAAGCCAACCCTGCCAGCTCTGCCCTTGCAGAGAGGTGCAGTGATTGGCATTTTCAAATTAATTCAGTTAATACTGGAGATCTGCTCGTTGCCCAAAGCAGCGCACAGGACCAGCTTTGGGGAAACCCAACGTGAATTCAGGAGGAATGCAAAGTTCAAGGGTCTGCCAGCTGCAGTACAAAGTTCAGAAAACATTTCTGCTGAGCAGGTAGCTGCTCCTCTTTGCGTCCTTAACCCCTCGCAGCCGAGCACTGCGGCACATAGCTAAGGTGGAAAGGTTAGCCGCTGCTTGAAAATCTGAGGCCAGACCCTCAGCTAATATCAATTGACATTTCTTCTTCAAAGCAATGGGACCACTGTGGTTTAGACATGCTCAGCATCTGGCCCAGATCGAGTCAAAGTTCAGCAGAAAAGACAGACAAATGATAAAACGTTGCTCATGAGTTGCAGTGTTTCACTATCACCCCTGCTAAAACAGCTTGAAGTGCTGGAGGACTACCAGTACCACCTTGTTGCAAAAAGCAACCAAAATAACAATGCCCAGTAATAATAACCCAACCAAAAAAGCAGGGGGGCACTCTCCATTCAGCATCTCCTTGACTGCCTTTATAAATATTACGACAGACTTCAGAGCACAGCAAGCTCATGGGCATCACTCAGGTCCTTCCCGGAGCAAAAAAGCAACCCATGCCATGTTTTCTTTGTCCTTCTTACACAGAGGCGAACCCCTGTTGAACAGCATGCGTTATATACACGGCAACGTGCTCAGCAACTCCAGTGTGACGAAGGGACACGCCGAAGAAAGCCACATAGTCTTTGCACCAGCTTAGGAGAAGAATTCACTGACCTTGGCACGAAGCGTCAGACTGCTGCCCTCAAAACATTACGGTCCTTACTCATCAAGTCCAGAAGGCAGCAGAAGAGAGGAGCTGTCTTTCTGGGACTTACACGGTCCCATCTGCAATGCATGAGCATCTCATCATCAGCATCCACGGGAGCACAAGGGAGCATGGCACCACGTGCTAGCCTTGCCCTGGGAGGCTCTGAAAGCCCAAGGGACGGATCCAGGTCTTTCAGATATCACAAGCACTTTAGTCACTGGGCTGTCTTTTCCTCCTGACCTGTAAGCATATTGCGTGGCGATGGGTCAGGATAAAAGTGCTGCAGATATTTCTACAGCACCAAATGTGACTCTACAAAAGCATTTGGTGTTTCTTCGCCTTGTTCAGGTGACGGACAATTTTTTTCCCTGACCCAGATACCACGTAGAGTTTTTCAAGCCTTGTATTTCCACCAGTCTCGACAGTAAAGAAGTCCTATTTGTCACTCACGGGAAACGATTTAAAAGCATTAAACACGCACCTCTCCGTGCATCGCACAGCAGAAATGGAAACAGCCAAGTAACGGCTTAAGCACTGTGTTCATACCTACATACAAATACGTTAGCAGCAAAACAAGTGTCAATTTACAACTAACTTGATGTTTTCCTGATATCATTGCTTTGCTTTTAATAGAGTATATTGTTTCTTGCTGCTTTCTGTTTTGTATTCCTGGAAGAACAAATCAAAACACAGCAACCAGAGCTACAGCAACCAGCCCAGCTGGAACAGAAACACTCACGGGTGAGAGATGGAAGACGATAGCTCATGCAGAAGAGCACCGGCGTGGGCAAGACCATCACAAGCCCAACCCATCCTCGACTGTAGCATTTTTCATAGCTTGGTGGGGCCCAAATTTTAAAATCTGCTTAAAGAATCTGAACGGCCAACCGCTTTTATAGGACTTGGATGGTAAAATTGTTTGTGTGCCTTTGCAGAGAGCAATTCCTTACGCTATACAATAACGTTACGTGGGAAAAAATATTTTTTTAGAAATCTGTGTGAGCTCCTAATTATTTACATTTTAAACCTTTTTAAAATTTTATTTTAAAAAGTCATTTCTCCTGAAATTTAGGGTCTCTTCTATCTCCCTCCTTCTCACCTCCTTCCTTTAGCAATTTCATCTTCACATAGCCACCCTTTACTCTTTCACATTTGATTTGCAATAATACTTTGAGTAGCCCCTTCTCCTCTCCGACTACTTTGTTGTATTTCCCTTGACACCAGCCACCATCAGCCTTTCTGCCTCTGGCCCTCGGGTGAGGCAGGTCGTCCTGACGTTCATGAAGAGCTTCGCACCTTAAATCAGGCTTTCTGCCTGCGCTGTGTAAGTTAGAATAATGGGCATGATTCAAACACAATAAAAAGCAATTTGAACACTTCACAAGGACTGGAGTTGAATTGAAACTGGAGCCGTGGCAATTTACACCAGCTAAAGATATTAGTGGTTTTTTTCTATGACTCAAAGACTCAATTCAAGCAGCATTCCTGCCTTTGCTGATATAAGTTCTCACCTATTAGAGATCAGCTAAACATTTTGAAGGCTGGATACAGCGATTTCTTCCAGCACCAACTGCACAGTACCGCAGTAACTGGGGCAGTGCGTTTCATAGCCAGGCAAAGCCCCAAAGGGGTGGGCAAAGCCGTCTGAGCACACACATGGAATTGCAGATATGAGAAATATTTGTTAATGATTGTTAGTTATTTGTCTCCAAGATCAAGTGCTTTCTCATTGCCCTAATTTCACTAGAAAAGCAGTAATTCCTGGCTGCTGAAGTCACAAATGCGAAATTAGCTCACAAGATCACCACGTAGGCAGTCACAACACTTAGAAAAAGCCAGCCCTCAAAAATTGTTCACTTGTGATTATTCAGGAGCGGTCACTGGAATCACCCATGGTGAAAAAAAAGATTTTGCAAACTTTTTTTGAGCCATTTATAATTCTAGAGTAAAGAAGATTGCTCACATGTTAGCAAACGGTATTTTTATGCTGCCAGGCAACCCTGCTGGTAAAGCTGCTAGAAATGACTCAGAAAACATTTTGTTAGTTGTTAGATCTGATTGCCATAATTAACCTTTGATGATTTGTTTGTTCCTTTTTTAAATTGTTATCAAATACCTATATCCTCAAAGGCTTTATTGGGATCCACCTCCACTGGTGGGACGTAGAAGACCACCAGTCCCTTGTTTCGCTGGGGCACACACAGGGATTAAAATCACCCAGGTCCTGGGTCTCCTCTTTTCAAAGCAAGCCCTTCACGTGGGAGCTTTTGGTAATGGATGCGTGAACAATTTTTAAGTTAGACACTTGTTTTAACATAGCTGCGCATAATGCACATTCCTCATTTATTTATGTATATAATAATAATCAGAACAATAATTTGAGAATAAAGTAATAAGAAGCTAGATTTTTCCTTACCTTTTTGGAAAGCAGGCAAAAGCTATACAGTAGGTGGAAGAGTGTACCAAGTAACAGATTTTTGAACACTCTTTCTTACTGGTGGTATGCAGTCTACAGGAAAAGTAAATACATTGGTATGTATAATACGTCTGTTCACAATAAACTCTTCAAATTTTGCCCTGTCATGGGGGCCGTGACATTAATCGAACTGAAGAGCTCAGATTAGAGCAGCGATAGTGGAAAGCTGAGAGCCACCACTATATGAAATTAACTCTGGGTTAGAAATAAATGAACCAGTTCACGGAAGTTCAGGTACCTCTGAACATGGGAGCAGCTGCTCAGAAAAGAGCGGGTCTGGTTGATTTTTTTTTTTCCCCTCTCCCATGAACAAACTCTGGAACATTTTGGCTTTAGCTTAAGACCCCCCAGTCCTTCCTCACCCATGCAGTCACTCTCAGGCTCCTTGGCATCATCGACAACCATTTCAGTTTTTTTCCCCAGAAAGATGTGATAGGCAAGGTCATGTCAGTGATGTTGAGGATGAACAGCAATGAATACACAAACACAGCAGGGCACAGCACAGGAGCATTTGCACAGCGGTGTCTGCATGTCTGTCCAAGACAGGAGATGCTTGTGTTCCTCATGCACTATCCACAGTTTACTGATGGGAATCCACGAAGTCAGCGTCCATTCTCAACGCGTGGAGAAAAACGAGGATGGACACACGCTGCTCTCACTGCCATTGAGGTAGAGGGGAGCTGGCAGCGCACAGGAAAGAGCTGTATTGGAATAGAAACAGGCAAACGATGCCTGCTCTGTCTGGGGACAACGGGCAGCGATTGCACCTCACTACTGAAAACGGAATCGACTGCCAAGTAAGTTCCACTTCGTGCTAAATAAAGGAGAAAGAGAAAAAAATCACCTTGGTCGTGTCTGCACAGGTGCTGAGCCCTCAAAGCACCTGCTAACTTGAAAGTCCACAAACTTATAACCCTACTGAAAATTAGACCCTTATAAGCTTGTAGACCTTACAGTTGCCTGGCTAGCCCAGGGTGACACACCTTTCCTTTGCCACTTCTTGACAAATCTCAGCTCAACTCCTTGGGGAAAGCCATCTCCTCCCACGAGCTGCTCTCTCTTTCCAACAGTCGTGTGTCACGTTGACGCACTCGGTCTTTGCCGCAGAGATGCTGCATGCCTCCTGTTCCACACTGTATGCTACTGGGCCACTCTGCAATACTCATCTTGATCTCAAAGCTTTAGAGTAGATCAAAGGCCCAAAAAAGCCGGGTAAACTTGACCACAGCCATTCTCACAGACTGTGAGATTTTTCCCATGAGGTTGGAAATGGGGACACTGGAAGACCAACCAACACTCCCTGTGCTGCCAAGTCCCGAAAGACCCTGCTACCCCAATTCCTGCAAGAAAGCATCTTCCCAGAAGAGCCGCTCCCAGGAAGCGCTGGGCAGTTCGGTTTCCTTCTCAGCACTGCTTCAAGAGGGAAATGCAGGAAAACAAACGCCCTTCCAGTAAGGTCTGCTCATCCAGCCTGCGCGAAGCACAACCTCCTCATTACCAAACAACCGAGACGCTGGTTTCCCTGTCACTGTGTTTGGTAAAGCCATGAATTAAACCAAGTTGCTAAGGAAAAGGAGCAATTACATGTAAATCTCAATATACGTTAAGTACGGGTTGGAGGTTCAAATGTTTGTCCCATAGCCTGACGCTCTCCCCTCACAGCAGAAACACAAGCAGACAACTGAGCAGAAGCACTCGCTGTCTGCTCAACTTCAGACCGGATGAGAAGCATCTTCTCAAGTAGTGTGAAATTCGACCAAAGACACATGAGAGCAGAATGAACTCGTTACACGGATGAAAGCTGCCGTGCACCAAATTCTGCTCATCTGAATCTGATGCAAACATGTATTAGCAGGAAAAAGCTGTTGAATGAGTAAAACATGCACACACCAGATGGCGAACTGGAATGATTAAGAGTTTTTGTAAGTAACGCAGTTTTAGATTGAAAAGCTTGGCCTTAATATGTCCCATTCAGCACAACAGCCCTCCCAGGACGTGGCTGGGGAGCTCAACTTGTGAAACTTCTTCCTTCCCTTAAATCCTCAGTAAAAAGCTGCAACACAGCGAGTCTCTATTCCTCCTGACGGGTGGGATATAAGGTCACTGCATTTCAAGTGATTTTCCTCCCATGTTAATGCAGTTTCTTCTTTTAGACTCACACTAAACCCCCAGTGCTTGAGCCCAGCTCCCCTAAGTGCTCTGCACATTTCTTCCAAGCTCAAATTCCTGCAGATCACCCCAGAGCTGTGTGCTGCGTCTCCACACGATGCTCAGTGCCGCTGCTGAGAGCCACCTGCTCTTAGGAAGCCGCTCAGGTAATCTATAGGCCTTCCAGTTTTACATGCGCATCTTCAGTTCATCAGGCATTCTTTTAAAGTTTACTAAATCATGGAGGTTTTTCTCCAAGGCTACTTTTCTGTAAAACCATACGCATTTTGCTTTTGGTTTTGGCTCTGGCATGTAAGTAGGACAGGCCATAAATTTGGGCTTAGTCACCAAATTCCCCAATGTTTGGAGGTACGTGAATGCCGTGCCGGTGGCTCGGTGTTAATCGGTTCTTAGGAGACAGGAAATATTTGTGTCTTTTCAATAGAAATGGCAACTCCAGTCTCTAGTACCTGAGCAAGCCATGAACAGCAGCATCACCAGGAAATACAATAGAAAATCAAACTTGAAAACCCAACTGTACTTTTGCACTTAGGAGAAAACACTTGGTAGCTAAGCCAGGTCTGCATCCAAGCCGGCTTTGCGCAGCGCTGATGAGCCCCAGACTCATCCTTTTGAATCCCCTGCAGTTAATTTACTCTCAGCCTGACGGGTGAGTTCCAGAGGAGCCTGGCACGGAACTCAGGACCAGGACGCCCCATCCCTGTGCTCCTCAGAGCAGCAGGGCACAACCGGGAAGGTACCTGCTGTGGCTGACCACCTCCCCTCCGCCTCCAGACCTAATTGTTAGCCATCGTTAGTGCATCGAAACCAATTTCTCTCTCTCTCTCTTTAGAGAGAGATACTGAAAATACATTATTTTTGATTTCTTTTGAAGAAAGATATCTGAGATTGAAAAAAAAAATGCTCATAGCATTGATGCCAACATCTGGGGCAACTTTTTATTCACATTTCCTCTTTTCCAATTGGTAAAATTCTGAAGAGTTCCCCACCCACTGTATAAAATATTTTTTGAAGTTAAATTGCTATGAAAACATCAAAACTTTATTTATTTATTGAGGCCACATTCAAAATTTCACTGAAAATGTGGGGAGTTTTGCTCGGATGGCATTGGTTTTTTTGAGTTCATTAAAATGGTTTTCAATTTTTCCACCTAAAAATGGAACTGTAAACATTTTTTTTAAGCAAAACATTTGAATTAAAAAAAAGAAATTCAATTCAGGTGTTCAGTGAGTTACTTGTATAGACATACCTGCTGAATGTTGCCTGGTTAGGGGGTTGATTGACAGCCTATTGAATGCTATAGGAAAGCTCCCGTTAACTGCAGTAGTAGCCCACACCGGGACTAAATGGACCCAAATACTCCAAGTACAGCAGCAGTTTATTTCATTTGATTTTCTAATAGGTTTTATTAACACGCATACCCAAGGAATGAAATAGTAGTAGTAGGTGCAGCTGATAATATGAACAGATGGCACTATATATAAATAATTAAAAGATTTAAAAGAAAATTTATTTTCCAAACCATAAAAAAAATTTAAAAGCCCGGTACTTGGAGAAAGACATATAAATTAATTCTATTGCACATTTCCTGACTGGCTAGGTTGAACAAACAAATATATATGCTTTGGAATCCTACATGTAAGCAAATGAGTTCACAGAAAGCATTCTCCCTTCACAGACACTAATTCCGAATTGGTAAGGGTTTTATTCCCAGCAGACTTTACCCCAGCTTTAAATCAGTGCTAACAAAACCGGGACTGAAGACTGGATGCTTAAGGCAGAAAGTGGTACATCTCGCCAAGCCGGGGGTCCTGTCCCTTACTTCTCCTGCCTCTTAAAAACATATTCCAGGATATAGCCCTGGATGAAAAGTTGTTGTATTTTACCAGGAATATGGCGGGTTAAGCGAGCAATATTTCTCTTTAATAAACATATCTCCTTCCCAGGGAAAAATCTGACTGTTCTTTGGCAGGGGGGGAATATTCTCAGAAGTCTGGAAACAGCAATGAGATGCAGCACAGGAGGATGAGACCAGGAGGGGAAACCCAGGGTAGGAACCCCCAAGCTGTACTTCCCACAGGGGCCGACCTCTGTTTCGACATTGAACGTTTCACCATCAGAGCTTTTATATTTTTCTTCTTGTTCAAGTCTTGGAGTGGAAATTTTTAGATTTTTATTTTTCTGGAGGAGAAATTAATTCCAACCCATTTGACTAGAACAGCAATTAGTGAAATGCAGCTCAGCACCACACTCACCTGCCCTTTCCCAGGGTCTTCCAAACCCCTCCCCTTCCTTCCTCCCCTTCCTCTCCCTCCATCCTCAAAGGCCCTTCCCGACCCGGCCGTCTCAGGCAGCAGTGCTGCCCCGACGCCTCGAGGAGCAGTCGGAGTTTGCGCACTGGAGGGTTCGACCTCAGCAGCAGCAGCAGCACGGCGAGGAGCAGATTTAGAGGCCAGAGACAGCGGAAGGGGCTCCTGCACCGTGGCCAATATTACCTAGCAGAAATTTGACTTGGCAGAGGGCTCTGCAGCTCTCACTCCTGCTGAGAAATACCCTAACGCGGGAAATGTATTTATTTCCTCTTGCAGCAAGGGCTCTGTTCGTTATGACTGGAGGAGGCAATAATATGGTCCTTAATTTATGAGAAGCATTTCCTTACTGTCTTATGTCAGAATCATAGTTCAGAAAGTTCAGCTGGTTCAGTTTCCAAAGACAAATTTTGTTTTTCCAGTTAGAATATATTTTGTATACCTGCGTGATAAGACATCAGAGAAAAACACTCAAGGGGTGAATAAAGGGAGGAAAAGTGCTGTGTCAATAATTTGCTGGCTGTTTCCACTTTGCTTTGACAGCAGAGTTTCTGCTTTGAGGCAGATATTCAGATGGCAGTTAATAGACAAGAAGTGGCAGGGATTTCAGCAGCAAATGGATGAACGGATCATGGGCAAGGAAAGGGCATTTCTCCACATTCAGATCTGTTTTTCATAAAAACTGCAGACATGTCTAAACCTTTCCAATATGCTACAAAGTTGTGCAGCTGTCTCCTTCCTCAACTCCTTCCAGATTCAAATGCAAATCAAATTTGATGGCCTCAGTATGTAATTTTGTGCTACAATATACCGTGCTATGCACATTAAGGAAACTGGAAGCATCTTTCCGATCTATTTTCCTTTTAAATCAGTAGCAAGATTTGCATTCACTTTTATAGGACCAGAAAAAATCCTTAAATGGGAATCTTCAAGGATTGTCAGACTATTGTAAAGAAACTTTGCAAGAAACAAAATCGTAACTCAGGTTAGCAGAGTTATCAATGAGTTTGGTCCTTGTCCCTCCACTCATCCTGGAAACTGCACCTGCCAGGGTTAGGAAGGTCTGAGTTTGGCACAGGCTGAAGGGTCTGGTACTCAAGGATGCTGCTGATTCCTCACTCATGGAGGAGGGAACGGAGGAGGAGTTACTCACAGCTACCAAACATTTTGTGAGGAGTTGCTGCCAACTGGCACAACTCAAAAGAGTGAGGAGGAATAGAGAGGTGTTTTTTTTAAAAAATAAATATATATATATGTGAGACATCAAAAATCTTCAACTGAGAAGACCCAAACAATACGAAGACCCTAAAACTCAGATATTGGTCAACGCCTCCAAACCCCCCAGGCAGCCAATGAACAGAAGATCAGCAGTACTTACTGTTTGGGTCTACGTTCTCACACAGCTCCGTTTTGGCTTCGCCGTTGGGCCTGTCGCTGGGTTTGTGCGAGAGCCGTGACGACATGGTTGCTGCTGTGACCACAGCCTTGAAGCTGCGTTTCCGTTTCTGGACGTTTAGCTCAGGGTGGAAGATGATGATGTACACCTTCGGCATGTAAAGCATCCCCAGGGCCACTGAAGCACTTAAGTTCATGGATATTGTAAGTGTGGTAGTTTGTATGTAGAGCTAGGAGACACAACACATGAGACACTATTACAAATAAGATGACTGGGAAGCAGGCTGTAGTACTTCATGCATCGAGAAACCATTTAAAAGCATTTTTTAATGAGTCTGCAACCAAAGATGCGTGAGCTAAGACCTCTGCACGGCAAACCACCATGACATCCAACAGACATCAGCTGCCTGTGGTATCAACAGCCTCTTGGGAGGCTCAACACTAGAAACGTTCAGTGTCCGTAACAATACAATTTCTACTGCATGTTTATGGTATAGTTTCCATAGTTTGTTTATTTAAAGAGTGAAGATCAGATCTGGATTGAAATAATGCTGGCATAAATTTAAATTTAGGTCTATTGTAAGTTATAGAAGAGGAACTATCATAATACAGATTAGTAAAAAAAAAAAAATCTTACTTTTTAAAAAAATCTGAGGAAGGTGGGATTTTTTTGTTTTTACTATACTTTAGTTCTCTACAATTCATTGAAATAACTTTGCAGAGAATACACAATGATTTGTGTGCTCGTGACATTCAGCTTTGCTTATTATGAAAAAATAGTGTATGTGCAAGTCAGAGAACAGGTACTGCCGTGAGATGAGTACTCAGAGAAACCACTAGGATTTAAAAACACACTCTGCAAATATGCAGGGGTGGAAAAGCCTTTTTTTTCCTTTTTTTTTTTTTAATTTTCTTTTCAGAGGATACACTTAATAGATGAATTAGAACAATTCCTGTGACTTAAGAGGATCAGGCACAGTTAAAAGTTAAAAAGCACAGAGGCAGCACAGTACAGGTGTGAGGGAGCTGAAGAGGGAGTAAAGCCCCTGCGGATCCTCCTCAAAAATTAAATATACAGTAAATCCATATAAACGGGAAAACCATTACACACTGAGGGCGATTTCCTCAGAACTCTATTTCCTCTTCTCCTCCTATTCAGTGCTAATCAGTCTGAATTTCTGATGGAAAAACTCCATGAATAAATATAACGGCAGAGTAAAGTGCTGACTCTGCCCAGGTATTTCCAAATTCCCATATTTAGAAAAATATGGATGTCTCCAGACTTGCTGGTTATATCTACGTAACGGTTGCTATTATGGTGATTAAAACCACCACTGGAAGCAATAAAATGCCTTACAGAAAACATAAAAAACGTGCCGTGCACAGATGTGTCTCCATACAGATGCACACAAGCAAAAACTAAAGTGCTTCCTCGGTTTCTATTTACTCATTATCAGAAGGAAATGACACTGATGTTGTCAGAAACGTTGCCAAAGTCGGGACATTGGGACATAACCCATCTCATCCTGCGAAAAGATACGCTGGGCCAAGCTACACCATTCGAGGCTGGGAGGGAGCCTAAGGGGTCGCCTCCTCTAAAACCCTGCCCAAGAAAAAGTCATGTACACCAGAACTACTCCGGACAGATCGCCCTGTCTACCCATGTCCTAAAACCGTCCTCTGACAGAGGTTTCACAGCCTCCTAACCAAACTCTTGCAGAGCGCTCGGGTCTCCAAAACATTTGGCCTGTACCTGAACGAAGCTGCTAATTGTCCTCTCCTGGTGGAACGAAGAGCAAGTGGCCACCTCGCCCCCTGCTACCTTCTTTTATATATTTACATAGTTACTGCCTTTTGGAGAACTTTTCAAGAGCTGTATGGTACCATGCTGCCCCTTGGGCTTTGACAGATAATGGGGCAATTTCTCCCAACTTCAGCCACTGGGAAGACCTCAGGCCCTTCTGTCTCCCCTAACTTGGACACTGCCCTCGAGCCGCTGCTTCACCGATGCCCCAAACCGACGTGGTGCTCTACTGAAGCCTCCTCGCTGGAGGATTATTTTCTGAGTTTATCTTATAGCACTGCTGTGAAACACGATGTTTATTTTTCTCAGCGGGGTAGCATCGTTGCCTGCTGCTCTTCACTGCAGGGTTACTACCTGGCTGGCTATTCCTCACCTCGCACCTTGCAGCTGAATGCTGTTACGCTGCAGATATACACTCCGTACCTTTACTTTTATGTACATAAGCGCTACGTCTATTTATCTTACAAGAACATTTAAAAGAGAAGACAGTGCGCAATGCATTTGCTTCCTTGGAGCTGATCCTCCTTTCAGTTATGTTCACAGAAATCAGCTGTAACTCAGCCGGGGTCAAGTGCATTGCATTGATATAAATAACACAGACTTAAATATTCATTAATTAAATTCAACAGGTCTTTGAAAATTGGAAATGAAATATATAAAATACAACATTTAAGGGCTGAAGCATAAACAGGAAGATACCCTCCTTGCCTTCAAACTGTTTGTAACTTACTACCAGCCTTTATCCTTGCTAAGTAAGGTAATTGTTATTTCTATTTTAGAAAGAGCTCCTGCAATTGCTGTAGGAGCTGCAGGTACCAACACCTCCAAAGGCCAGGAAGATGCTGTGGGCAACACACCTGACAAATTACCTTACGCCGAGGGACGGCCCGCTTCTCAGCTCTGTATTCAGACCTCACCTCTCTGCTCACCCTGGGGAGCAAAGCTCGCTTAAAGAGCGTCTGCAGCCCTTCTGCTTTAGTCTGAACAGGATGCGGCTCTGTAACGTGTTTAATAGGAATTACCCCTGCTTCTATATACAAGATACGTAACTAAACCTGACGGGCACTCAATATCTACTAAGCAGCGTTACTGAATGAGGTCTGCATTTCTGCAAGGTTAGAAAACATCTGTGCCAGCGAAGAGCCCTGTCACAAACGCAGGAGGTGTGTCAGTACTTCAGAGCGGTGTATGGTTCGGCGGTTATCTCGCACGACTTGAACTCGCAGAAAGCCTGTTCAAGCAGCCACGCGGTGAAAAATGCACGGTAATGTTTTGCAACCAACTCTGGATACACTTTCCCAGAGAACATAAAAACCCTCATACAGAAAACAGGAATTTGGACCACAGGGCAAAAAAATTAAAAAAAAAGAAAAAGGAAAAAAAAAAGCTAATGGCGCAGCATTGCCAGCATGACACACATCATCAGTTGTTTATGTTTCACAGACAGAAATAGCATATTTCTGTTTGATTACAGATTTTCTCCATCCAAATCCCACTTGTTCTTTGGCATGGAAAACAGCAGCTCCCCATAGGAATTTTGATGAACTTGTCAGTTAAGCAAAATATCTTTATGTCACCACACTCCTAGACACATATGTCATAGACACACTGTGTGTGACAGCAACCACAAACGCTAGAAAAGCAGAAGGAAAGGCGCATTTTGAGCAAGAGCTGCTTTTAAAAGCACTGTGTAGTAAGAAGTTCTCAAATGGATCCTCAGCGGGAGAAATATTTGTTACCTACGCGTGGCATTTTCTGAATTTTGGAACTGGTGACTAGTTTGATAGGCGATACTAACGTTTCTTTTCAGAAAGAGAAGACAAGAACAAGCGAAGATTGCACACACCGGGAGAAGGGGACCCTCTTTGCAAGCCCCTTTGGAACAGGGCACCCTGAGCCTGCCGCCTCCGGCGCTGGAGCCGGATAACTACGTTTGGGGAGCTTGTGGTTTTGCAGGTACGATCAGCTACCGGCAAAAATCTACCACCGGAGTCATTCGCCGTCCTCTGAGCCGCCGCTCCTGACACGGGTGTTTCGGGTGGGTGGGCACAGGTTTCCTAAGACATTGCGGGAGATTGCTCCCGAGGGCAGATTTCTGCGCCGGTGCTCGAGTACCTCCACATGCTACAGCCAGCGGCTTCCCTGCGTGGTTTTCCACGGGCTACACCAGTGGGGATCTGGCCTGGCTTGGAGGTGACTTACCCAGGGGATGGTTCCACCCGACGTCATCCCCTTAACCCAGGGCTGCTGCAATTGCAAAAGCCGCAACCAGCAGAGCACCGGTAACGTTTTTATCTAGGCACACACAGGTTTTAATTTTTATTTCCTCTTGCTATTAAGGGGTTGAAGGTTAAACGATTATTTAGTCAATGGGGTCTTTTGCAGCACCACGCCAGCAAAGTTTCCTACCTTGCAAATGCCAATGGGAGATAAAAGGAGAAGGAGAAAAGAGCTTTTGTAGAACAAGGCAGGATGAGTGACACACGATGCTTCTCATGACAAATGGGAGCTTTATAAAGATAAGGGAAACTAATAGATATGCTTATTATGCAGAGCCTTAGTTTTCAGTATTTTATCTCTGCTTTGTGGTTTTACCAGTCAAACATAAAAATGCAGTTTACATGAAATTATTTCATTTCTTATTTCACTTCTTCTGATAAACTCTCTGAAAGCATTTTAGATGAATGCAAATGGGTGACTTAAAATACAAAGGCTAAGATTTAACCGACAATGGGAGTTTAATAATTCATTCATGCCTTTTACAGCTGGCTGGTGAAACCTGGTAGTTTCCAAACCTGAGATCAAATTAAGAAATTAAGATGCAGATTTAGCGAGAGGTGCTCGAACTTGACATGAATGAGAACTGGGATTGAGCTGAGTATTGCCAGTGGAAACCAAAGCTTTCTAAAAACAAATGTCGTGTTGGTCTCCCATGGAGGGTTTGAAGCCACGTTTGCTACGACGTAAGGACAAAGTCATTCTGGAGGGTCATCCTCACATCTCTCTCTTTCCCTCTCTCAAGCAGACTCTGAATTTTGACATTTTTTAACTTTAACGTTAAACTTAGCGCACTGCCGTTACAAATGCATCAGACTTTGAAGCAGTGCATTGGAGAAAACTCAACCCTAAGGATATCATTCGCATGCAAAGGCACCTAGATTTTATCATTTATTTTACATAAAGGATTTCCATTTGAATTTTAGATTTCTATGTTTTCCAGATTCTGGCTTTATTCATGCAAATGATGGAAATTACCTCCTAAACCTTGAGAGAAAATTAGACTGGTCTTGAATACACACATCTAATAACCAGCAATTTTTATAGAACAAATTACATCAATGGACGATTTTGCATGAGCTGGGATTACTCTCAGAAGTAAAGCACTGCAGGATCAGGGCTCTCGGTCTTCGCTAACCCGGTGGATAGATTTCCAGCTGCTGGACCATAATCACTGAAGTTATAGCTGCAGATCTTAGGAAAGTCTCTTTAGGAGTCAGAAATACTTTTTGCAGGCTAATGCTTTGCATTCACAGTCTAATCAGGAGCAACTGCTCCTTTCATCTAATTCAGCTTTCTAATTATGCAGTGAATCGTGTTATTTTGTAATATGGAAATAAAGTGGTAACCTGAGATATTTTTGGACTTGTGTTATCACAAACCAATTTATCTCACTTTTATATGGGAATTAAAACAAATGTTCTTACATATGAAGTAGGCAGTTTATAAATCTCCCAGAAGGCTTCCAGGTCATCTGAAGATTTCATCTCATTCTCTACATTATGTTGTGCAAATATAAGAATGAGAAACATTTTTTAATAAAAATTAAAATTAGCTCCCACTGCATTATATGTTTGCAAAAATATGGACAGTAAAAAGACTCGAATACAAATGCATTCTCAGACATTTTTGTGTCTAATACCCCTACCCACCGAAGTTGCCACGTCATTTTAACAGCAAATCAAAAGAAAAGGAAAATATCTGTTTTCCAGCGAAACCTGTGCTTCCTTCTCTTTAAATCGGCTTCGCTTAGGAAGAACCACTGCCCTTCTCCCTCCAGCAAAGGTGTCGGCCATTTATTACCCAAACCGCCCCAATTGTTACCCAAACCATCGCATGTCTCATAGAGCAACACCAGCTGTTATTACGGTGACCTACGGCCAGGACCCGGGGCAGATGTCACTGTACAAAAATCTCCAGCCACAAAGCACCCCTAAAACTACGCTAATTCAAGAGAAACTGAAGAGTCAGCAGCTGCCTGCACCCTTTTTGGGTCCCTTTCGGCCCCTCCGACTGAGGCTCCCCGTGGCAGGGAGGACAGGCTGCGGCTGCAGCCCTGCATGGGCTACGTGGGGGCTGAAGGTCCCCCAGTGAGACCCCCTCCGTGGCACCACCATACCCTCAACTGAAAAAAAAACCCAACAAACCCAGCTGCAATAGCAAACGCCGTTCTTATTTCCTTAGACAGCTTGATTTATGGAAGTTTCAGGCAATGGCAACTTTACCCAGGCAACCATGTCTTTCCACAAGGATCGTACACTTCTGTTGTCTGAGAAATATAAAATATTACGTGCGAAGCAGTCCTGTCAGCTCTCTTTACTGACCTGGCTCAGTAATCCTCTTTTCATGCCCCACTGAGGCTTTCCAGCAGCCCATGCACATCCCGGGTTCCCGCTGCTGGCTCCCGCGGATACAGACGTACACTTGCTTTCTTCACTTGGATGGGACCAGTTCAACTGCAGATAATACCACGCTGCCCTGAAGCTTATCTGCTGACGGCTTCCAGGACCCCTGCCTCCATCCCCATCCTTTTAAGCATCATAATCTGCTCAAGCTGTCATTTAGCGGTGCCCTTTGGAGAATAGAGCAGTCTGAAAGAAAACCCAAAACTCTTTTCCTAGATTAGAAGGTTTTAGCAGCGCTTAGGGAAAGTGGTTTCCCTTTCTTTGAAGCTAACATTATTTTTTTTGGGAAAAAAAAAAAAAAATCACGAAAAACTCCTGTGGACACCAGGTTCCAGCCTTTTGGACAAAAGGGGCAAACATTTGGCAAACGATCCGGAAGACAGGGATTTCCAGTTGCAGGAGGTCACTTAACAGAGGAGAGACAGTGTCTACACCAGTTATCCGCCGTTCTAACCTACTGCTCCTAATGGTATTAACATAATCCACACTGTAGCAGTTCATCACACTTTTATAGCATTTGAATATTTTATAGGCAAAAAATACATGCGTATGCCAACACACACGCTCTATACTTACGACAAACACTGAAGGTTGCAATGTCAAGCAGTCAAGTGCCGTAATGTCAAAGCAGGGCTCCCTGCGCTACTTTAATTTGGTCTCCTGGTACACGGGCTCTACGACACAGCCATCAACTGCTACACATGCTTGTTCCTCAGCACTCTCTTTATTCAGGGGTATGAATGGATGATTATTGAATACACTCTTTTCTCCTCATTTTCCAACCTGTTAATTCCATTGCTCGATAAGTATCCCCTATGATCCCTGTTGTGAAGATACAATGCCTACTTTCTTCGTAAGATTTTTACCGAATTTCGCCTATTTGTGCGGTTGTACTGTTGGGCGCGTGCTTTTCGCAGAGTGTGGAAGACAACCGCGTTCCTCTGCAGAGGTGAACACCAGCGGTGCTTCAGAAACACAACTCAACAGCACCGTGAGTCAGGCAACGGTATGTAAATCGTGATGCTCACTAAGTTTTACAAATGACAACAGATGCTACCCAAGGGATGTTTGATAAACAAATCATAGTAGTTATGCTGATTGCAGTTATTACTGTACAAAATAGCAAGGCACGCAAATAGCCTTTGTGAAATGTCTATGGGAATGTCACAGAATCAGTCATACCATTTAATTATAAATTCCGTGCTTAGCAATTATACGAAAGGTGGCACCGAAGGAAATGATGGGATTTTCGTTTCAGAAAATCTCCCATTAATGGTTGGCTGTTTTGCAGGCTGACAGCACTAGGGCGGCTGATCGAACACGCACAGCCGCGCTCACTGCCCGTGAACACCCCGGCCGATCTGCTCTCGGCACAGAGGCCAGGCTCAGCGGTCGGGCTGCGTGTCCCTGGCACACGGGGGTACGCATGGCATCTGGCACACGTAGGCTTTGGGGCACGCATGCAGCCCCATGGCATTTTCCCTCCCCCCCCCCACCCCCCAAACTGATTTTCAAGCCAAACCCCATGTTTGTTCTACAGCTCAACGAGGAGCTTTGTGTGCCCGACAGCAATCATTTTACTGGCTGGCTGCAGCAGACCTGAGGCTGGATGGCTTTCATCAGTGAAAATAGTTGGTCTATTAGGTTAGTGTCCTTTGGAAATTCTCACAATATTACATCTGGTAGATCAGAAAAAAAGTGCAGGTTAACTTTGTGGATATATTTCAGCGTAATGGAAAACCAAAAATAGTTCCACAGGAACAGCAAGTACCCACACAGCAACATCAGAGTTCCCTCGGAGATATGAACGTAAAGAAGATTAAAGTTTGGAAAGTAGCTCCCCAAATTACTTTTACACCCAGCAATAGCAATCACATCTCGCTCTTTCAAGAGGTCATCAGCTATCTGCTGGCCCTCACTAAGCAAGAGTTGATACCAGCACAATGCTAAAATCCAGCGAGAGCAGTGATAAATATTCATCCTGTGGTGGCAGCTCCGCGGTAACGAGAGGGGATGCAATCGAACCCGACCCCCCGGACGGGCACCTACCACTGCCCCAGTACACCAGAAGCGGGACGGTGGAGAATTCCGTAAGCCCAGGAGAAAACCTTCTCACGCAGGCAGGGAGAAACATTTTGCCTCTAAATTAATTTTTTTGTCAGGGCAGTTTAAGACGACACTTTTTCCAACAGGTTCATAAGCCTTTGAAGGCTTTTTTTTCTTTGCTAATAACAAAATGACTCAATATCACAGACTGTTCTGTGGGGTTTTTTTTAGATGTGATCTCTGTGTTTATCCTTACTAAACAGAAATTTAGAGTTCCAAAAAAACTAGAGAAGTAATAACTAATAGATCATAACAAAAACATTGTGTGCCCGGGTGAGTTTCTTTCATGCATTTAACTGGAGACAATTATGATTCCTGCTAAGAAAACAAGGGGGGAGCTGAGAAAAGATTCAGATTTGAAGAATCGTCACTGTTGAAGCAGAAAACAAAACGTCATTCATCTCTTCAGGAAACCAGCCAAGCCTTGCATGGTACGTACACTGCAACATCGACTCATCAGCTAAGTTTCCACAATTTCACCTCCAAAGGTGACCGAAAGCACAGTGGCCGTTAGCAGAAGCATTACATTTAATGACAGTATTCAGCGGTCCCGGACAAGTAAACACATGGGGGACTCAGCCTAAGAATTACTCCTGTAAACGTTGGCTCCGAGGACTACAAATAACCATTCACTATCGCCCAGTTCTGCTCTGGTTCTGGGAGGGATTAAAATTCAATGTTTGTCTGCTGCCATGGGAGCAGTAAATGCCACTCACGGCATGGAGTTTGGGCCGGGCAACGGCAGCGGATTGAAGATGTCACCGGCCAGCTCTGCCTGGGGCTACGATGGCCGACGCGGGTGTCAGCGTGCACACAGCCTCGCTGCTGTACGCTTTGCACAACGTACAGCCTCAGACACCCTTGCGACCCGTGGCAAAACGCGCACCGCCATTAACCCAGTGACGCAATGCAACCTACTTTACCGATAAGGTCTGCTCTCTGACGTGCACCAGCTTCAAAAAAGACCTGCAGAGAGGCAAAGATCTTTCTGCCTTACCCAGAGAGCCCTTAGAAACTGTGCCAGTGGAGCAGGGCCCCCCCGAAGGCAGCAGGACCCCCGCGAAGGCAGCAGTCCCTGCACGGCACATGGCTTCAACAGCTCGGACGCAGATGTTCACAGGTGCTTTCCTGAAGCACGTGCGCAGCCACAGTGCTCCACGACAGCAATTGGTTGAAGTTGCGTGGCCGGTATTTATACCAACAAAATGAGAATGCCTCACATAGAACCATCTGAAAGACCGACTTGCCGAGGACAACATCAAAGTCAAATCAAGAAGCTGGATGCTCTTGGAGATGCTGCCATTGTAGCTCCAAGCCCGCCTCGCCTCAGGATCCATATTAACGTGCTGTGAACAGCATTTCTAAACAGAAGTGTAAACCCCTCACAGTTACCTTAATTGTTCAGCTGTGAAACGTCGGTGTCCACGTCCGGCCCTCTGCATGCCTGTGCCCCCAGGGACCTTGGCCCTGTGCACCCCCTGCTCCCCGCAGCCCCCCTCCACCCCCGTCCCCTCTCGTTGCTGCGGAGGGGGGATGGCTCGCCCCAGCTCACAGCGGCGAGGACGGCCGCTCCTCGGGGGCACACGGGCAGCACCGCCATGGCTCGCAGGATGCCACACACGCTGCGAACAGCAAAGGCGGCCGGCAGAGTAACCACGGCTGCGGTAGAAAGAGGGGGTTCTCCCCTGCCCAAAGAAACCGCTGACGGTGAGCAAACGCTAAAGAAAGCTTTGATGTCGGATCTGATATTTCTGGCCGCCTGACAACAGCCTGTGATGTTCTGCAAAGTTGCTCTAAGTCACGTCACGAAGTACAGGGGTTTGGGAGAAGAACACGCCCGGAGCCGTGAAATTCCCCTCGTTACAAGCATGCCAGATGGGATCTCGTTCCCTCCTTACGATACGGCACAACGTGACAGACACCGATGCACAGGTATCACGCTGCGGGGAAGAGCGAGAGTGCGATGATGCCGATAACCCCTTCGCCGCGCTTACAAACACCGTCACGTCCGCCGCTCCCGGTGCTTGCTAGCTTGGCAATGACAACATTATACACCAGAGCTATGCAGGTAATGGGTGTGATGAATTATGTTTCAATATGTTTCTAGCAGCAGGAGGCTTAGCATACCAAAGGGAAAATTGGGGTCATATTCTGAAAGATTACCACCTGCAGAGGCCAAATGCAAAGGCAGAGAGTACAGCGGTAAACAGGTCTAAAAGGACTAATTTCCAATTCCCTCCGCCTGCACCATAAAACTGTTCCTTCTAATGTCACACTGCCAAAGCCAACTTAAATTTTCATGTCCTAAGAGCACCCCGACACATCTAGTTTTTCAGCTCGCATTTCGCATTGCAGAGTAAAGACAAAGTAAATGTGCGTATTTTAAATATATTTTAGCTATTCGAGCCAAATATTTTATACGGCTTATTCCCTTATAATAGCAACTTCCTTATGCAAGAAATTTGCATACATCAGAAAAAATAAATATTTATGGATTATATCCATAACTTGTGTGATAATTCAAAATACCAAATGTTAAAGCACTTGCTCTGAGGGTTATGATGCAGATGCAGAAGGAGCTGGAATTTCTCTCCAGCCTGTGAGAGAAACTCTAGCAGCTTATCTAGAAGGAAATTAAATTATTCAGATAATTGGACAGAGCAGTGATGGAAAAGCATGTTGCTGCTTTCAAAGGGCATCAAATGGCTGAAAGAGAAACTCAAAGACAATCCAGCAAGTCAAACGGTTTGTACGGACCATATTCGGCAGAGGTTCCACTTCTGCTGGAGAAAAGAGCTGTCTTTATTCCTGTATCAGTTGCAGAGACAACAGAGATGCCCATGAACTACTTAGAATCATTTGGGACTTGCTCAGCCAAGAAATGAACAGTGATGGCCCTGGCTTAAGTCAACAAAACATTAAAGTTATTTCGAATTTGAGACTCCCTGGCACTGACTGCGTCCTCTGACTTCTCGAGGATTTCTCTTTGAAGGAGAAATTTGGCACACAAGGATGTGCCAGCAAAACAATCCTCTTGCAAGGATAGCAACATCTGAAGCGAGGTCCATGCATCTCCACTGCTGAAATAAGATGAAGTTTTATCTCCTTTTGGATTCATTTTCTCTTGTTTTTTGCTTCTGGACATATGGCACATGGTGCTGTCCCCGGGATGGTGACGAGAAANGGGGGGGGGGGGGGGGGGCAGCCAGAGGTGGTGGCAAGGCTGTGACCCACATCCAGGTCACAGCGAGGATGAGCCCTCCCGGTCCTGTCCCTGTTAACACAGGTCACAGCGATGGAGAGCTGGGAAACAGCTGAACCTTCCCCTCCTTATATTTTTCTCCTATACTAATTACATGTCCATAAGCTGGCAGAAGAATTGATGAAACGAATGAAGCCTTCCCACAGGGACCTCAGCTAATGTGCTGAGACATGCCAGCGCGGATGTCTGCCCACGAGAGGAGTGTCCTGGGACCCACCAAACCATTTCGTGTGGGTCAATAAAGGGCCTTCAGGTGATAAGAAATTTCAGTCACGGCCGAGTGTGGCTATATTTCAAGCGCAGAGGTGAATAGCTCAAGAAATCCCATTATCAATCCTCAGAACTGTCTGATATCTCTTGCTTGACATTCGTGTTTGTTATAATAGCTATAAAATAAGTTATGCATCACTAAAAGAGACAAACACCAAGTGCAACAGAAGTAATGTACATCCCCAACTTCTATTATTAAAGTAATGGCTTTTCCCTCTCGCACGGGCTGAGCACTTTGCTTTTTTGAGCTAGAAATAATTCTTCACCTGTCATTTTTCCCAAAGATTACATCATCGGAGAAAGCCTTCATTTCATTCTTCACCTTCACCGCTGCACTGCTAAATTGACTGACATACAATCTTGGCATTTTAGGGTATTCAGTGCCAGACTTCGGCTGCTGTTATAAATCATATTTCTCCACACTTATTGCATTTTATTCATTTTATACATGACCAGATATTAGAGTTCAAATGAAATAGATTTTGCTATCCTTCTTATATTCCAAACGTCACTAGTCTAGAAACCTTTAATTTTACTCACTTCAACAACAGACTAATTCAATGTAAAAGGAGGAAAAAAACCCACCCTGCAATACCCAGCTGGAGTTTTTGAGCAAAATAAAGCGAGGATCCTCGGACTGCCACGGCTGGGTCTCCGTTGCCCGATGGGCATGCACATCTTTTCAGGCAAGGTAATACCTGCAATTACCAAAATCACTATCTCCTGTCCTCAGTTTTCATGAGGACATTTGTGGGAGTGTTAAGAAGCACTCCATCAGAGAAATGCTGGCAAGCCGCTGGGAAGCCCCACAGCAGAAGTGGTCATTGCAAGGCCCTGGGCTTCCCGGGAATGTCTTGGGGATCAAATATTGCCCATAACGGCAGAGACCAGACAGACTTACCACACTTACGATTCTTCCTCAGCAAATAGCTGCTGAGTGAACATGAGGCAAAGCTACCTCACGGATGCTCTTAAATTATTAATGTATTCTAGAATAGAAAATAAACTTAGGTCAAACGATTTCAAGACAATTCCTTTTACGTCAGATGGAGGAATAAGCAAGAGTGAACATCCAGGGAAAGTTATTGATCATAAAAAGACAAACTGCAAGCTAATGTGTGTATAAGTAAACATATAGATGGGCAAGTAGATGGGGAACTAAAAATATTATGGCCCTCATAAATAGTCATGCATAGTAAAACAATTTTAAAGAAACTTTCACTTGGAGAAGCCGCCTAGCTTTCTAGAATTTTACTTTGCAGTCATTCAGGATACACGGTGCTAATTAATAGTTCAAGAAAAAGAAAAAAGGTGTTCTTTTTTAAAAAACAACTTTAGATGCTTAATCTTATGTTGACAGCACGTTAAGGTAAACCTCTCTGATCACCAGTCTGAGAAATTAAATGTTCCTAGAAGAGGTTTCCGTCAGACCAAAAGAGGTGCTGGCATTTATCACTCATGACAGGAAAACCTGAAGTAATGTTCAGCTTTATCTGTCTTCCCGCACTGGAGATGCTTTTCGCTGGAGTAAAAAACCCCAAAGTTTGGAGAAAATGAAGAAAAAGCATCTAAGCATGGCCACGGTGGAGACTGTCCTACGCTGCCAGTGAAGGTCTGTCCAATGTTCATCACTGTAGCTCGAACATGTTAACATGCAGAGAAAATCTCTTAAGAAAATTGTAGCACAAACTGGCGCCTGCGTCGCACATGATGTACTAAGTGCTTTGTACTTTTGGCAAACAGAAATACAGATGTGCAAAGCGTCAGTTGCCTGAGGCTACGCAACGTCCTGCTGAAGCAGTGCATCAGACTGAGAGCTGAAGCCCAGAGCATCATTTTGTGACGGTGGCATGGCCCATGGCCCCAGCTTTCATGTACGGCTGGGTTCACAGGGGAACACAAAATGACTGAAACGAGAAATTACCTGAAATAACCACTGAAGCATGCTAACAACACATGCTAATTTCTCAAATTCTAAAAATTTAAGCTGCAGAATAATAATTAGCAAGTAAAGCTCATTTTCATTTCTTCTTAAATGTTATTTTTCTTTGGTGAAGGAAAAATATTTATGTCCATACAACACCGGCTTGGGCTAAGGTTCTAGAGATGCCACATCAGCAGAGCAATACTTGTATATAAATAAAGTATGCCTATTTTAGCATTTTGGTAATAGTATCGCCCTTAGGAACAACATACAAACTGCTGGTTACGTGTGACCGGAACAGAGAAGCAAGGTGCTGCAGGTCTCTCCTACCTGCAGTCAGAGAAGGCAGCAATTGGAGCACCAACGTGCCCAAGTTCTCCCCTATAGTGGATAAGCTACCTAACTTGATTTGCATCCTCAGAACATCTTCCTGCACCTCTGTGCAGAAAGCACAAAAAATGACAAAAAGTAACTGAATGACCTTTCCATTTATCTAGAAGCAGATCTTCTCAGTTGGGAGTAAACCTTCTATCAGCACTGAAGTATGCATTTATCCAGCAAAACTTCTACTGACCTTCTCTTCAGCCAATTTAAATACACAATTACAGCATCAAGAAAGCGATTAGCGATCTTGTATTTTTGGACATCAGCTTAACCTCCTCTCCCCACAGGCCATCTGACTTCCAGACACAGCCTTAGGGCTTTTGGAAGGTCACAGCCCGTCAGCAGCGCTGCGCGTTGGGCACTCAGAGGCACAGAAGGGCTACAAAGCTCCGGGCACAGCACAGTGGGCACCTTCTCATGGATCTTGTGTGCTTAGGATGAAACCAGACCTGCCAAGGAAAACGTATTCCGACCTCATTGCAATAACTCATCGGGATACACGTGCCAGAAGGATCAAACGTTTCTCTTGCACCCTTTGCATGGAGCTACAGAGAGCCTTTTGGAAGCTGCATGAGAAAGGCAAGGTATGAAGGGTCTCAAAACGGGAAGAATCGTCCTCTAAGGAAAAGCAGGATGGAAATCCAGAGACAGCAGGAGCTCCTGAAACTCCCTTTAGTTCACAGGTTGGCTCTTTACACTTAATATACTTTTATCTGTGTGGGCAAATGAGATAACACGGTACGTATTATGCAGGTAGGCTCCTCTGTCAAGCTGCAGGTCACAACTGACGACGGGCTTGACAATCGACAGCAGCTCATGTATCTGCACGAGGTTGTCATGGCAATGAAACGTCTGCGAATGCAGCTGATATGAACTGCTGCTTTGCCTTGACAGCGCTGAAAAATATTGCCAAAATTATTCATAGCCTGGAAATAAGAGAGGCACAAATGCCCTAATGGTTTTCTCCCCATTATATGCTGTTAACCATTTTGGGTTGTGCAATTTTCTTTATTTTTATTACACAGTAAATCAGTCAGCCTTACACTACGAAGGCAAGCAGCCCTGTCATTTAATGTATTCAGGTCTTGCAAAATTAAATTTATAATCCAAAATAAATAAAAGCATTTTTATAGTTTTATAATCGCACACAGTAGCCCAGTAAGCTAACACTGCAAAAAAAAGGCAAAAGGAAAAAGTCAAGCCCCAAACCACCCTTACAAGAGGGCCAGTCCCTGCCAGCACTGCAGAGCAGCTCTCCATGAGGGTGCTTCTCCAGGTTCAACAGGGTGCTCAGATGGAGCTGGAAAGGACCACGTGCACACACGATGCCCATGCCAGACTTGCTCCGAGGAGGCTAGGTTGTCCTGAGCTGTCAATTTGGAGTCTTAACAAGGGAAAAAAAAAGAAGATCTTCCAGCCCACGCTATGCTCCTAATGAAAAGCAAGGCTCCACGCAGAAGATGCGTTACAGAGCAAGCTTCA
The DNA here is from genome assembly GCA_013401315.1 of Balaeniceps rex. Classification (NCBI taxonomy): domain Eukaryota; kingdom Metazoa; phylum Chordata; class Aves; order Pelecaniformes; family Balaenicipitidae; genus Balaeniceps; species Balaeniceps rex. Next base: position 135,627 of record VYZW01006368.1, on the reverse strand, counting down.
AAATTTTTTCCTGTCCTTTCACCTTCAGTTTTGTCTCTCCCGATCCAGCCATATGAATGTTTTATTTATATCCAGTCACTTTCACCCAGTTGGAAGGCATTCTCTGAAATGAAATTGCTCTTTTTCTGAGACAGTGCAGTTAATAGATTCCCTTCGCACCTACTCTCTTCAGCAACTCGACCTCCTTGATCTACCGACACACCAGGCTTACAAAAAAACCCCACCCCAAACCATCCCCCCTTCAAGAAAAAATCCTCTGGTCCTCCCAGAAGAGCAAGACTTACTCTCCTCCACAGCTGGATGTGATACCTGTAATAATTACATAATTCTGAACATACACGTTGGTGATACTCTCTTTTGATTTCTCAAAGAGATTTCTACGAGGTTGCACCCAAATAAGATTGACGTAACATGCTGCCATGCTACGTGACCACTGGACAGTTATTTCACCTGCATCACCAGGTCTGGTAACATTTTCTGGAGAATTTATTTGATTTCCTCATAATTCTACTGGCTTCTTGCTTGTTAAACTCCTCTGCCAGGGTATTCATTTCCGAGAGCATCTATTTCACGTACACACTCGTTCTGTCCCTACTTTACCTCTTACCTGGCTGACAGGGGAGGTCTCCACCTAATGCATTCACACCGGTTGTTGAAACAACCAAGTATTCCTCTACACGAGAGCAACTGGTATGCAAAACCTCAAACCAATCCCAGAAAAAAATATCTTGCCCATCTAACGCGTCAAAGAACTGAACTATGTCAACAGCCCTGCCCATTCCCATGCTAATTATGGTCATCTCGTTTCCTTCATCACTGTGGCCCTGTTATAAACCCCAGAAAAGTCAATGGGAATCTTTCAATGTCAGCGAAGTTTGACCCAGGCCTGTATTGAGAATATATTCCATATATTTGCATACAAAGGAAGATCTAGCTCTGCTTGGAGACCTTCAGGGGAATTCAAAGTGCAAGCTGGTGTCAGTGGAGGAGTGGGGAAGAAAAAGGCCAATCCTACTCATGCTGCTCCTCTTTAAGGACCTTTAGAGTAGAACACTGGTTATTAAAAAGCACTGACAAATATATATATAAAGCAAGCCAGTTTTTCACTGACTTTTAAAATCATAATGTAATTATTATTTAAAACAGAGCATTTACATATTGCTTTTGCTACTTAGAAACAAACTCGTTATGGGTGGAAGGGTCCTTTCTGTTTAACAACGCTATCACAGTGCTGCACGCAGTCTATGTGACCACGCAGTTTGAGTGTGTTTTGGGACCTAAAGGCTGCATTCAAGTACAAAGATCAGCCTGCAACTCTAGCCAACCAGTTACTTTAACTGGGTTCTGATTTACTTATTAACATGAAAATTATTTTATGTTCTAAAACGTGAAAGTGAACAGAGAGTGAGTTAGAGCTGCATAAAAGAATGGTTGGATTCACACGAGGATAAGCCATGGCAGCAAAACCTTCATTCCTGACCAGCCATCATCAGCAATTTAAAGCCTGGCAAATCATGAAAAACAATTCCTTATATTAAAGAAAAAAACATTAAAAATTTTCATTTTCTGTGAGTTACTTGAGGATACATCACTATTTCCATGGAGCCTAATTTCTCAAAAGCATCTACAGGCAAAGAAAAACACTGCAGGAGCCTGCTCCAGGAATCAGCCTGCAAAGCTGTGCCTGGGCTGTTGGCTTTGCAAGACTCATGAAGCAGTCCAAAGCTAACGGGCTTCTTCACGTAATCTCCATTTCCACAGTCTACAAGGAGAAGAGTTTCTGCCGCTCCCGAGGACACAAGTGCCGTCCTGCAGTGTAACCCTGCCAGAGTTATCAGGGGCAGAAAATGGCACAGGGAGACCGAAATATTTTTGCCTTCATTCTGTTTTGATATATTGGTTCTCAAAGCACCGTATTCCTCCAGAACTGCAGAATGGTTCAAGTGTATTAGCAGTGGTGGCTGTGTACTGAAACCTTCTCATCCTCAAAAAAGACCCCCAAACCCAAAACACCCAACAACCCTCACCCCAAAACAACAAAAAACAAACCCCAAACATCTCCCCCCAGAAACACCAACCAAAAAAAAGTATTTCAGATACAGGATGCGGGCAGCAGACAAAGCCCCACGGAGGTTTCGTCCATGCATGGTTTCTGACAACAGCTCAAGCCAACCATGCCTGCAAGAACCATGAACCCGAACAGCTTACCCTCAGGTGTAACCCTGAAATTCTGCCAGCAAACCCCAGCATCTTCCTTTCTGAAAACAAGACTGGGCTTTCTCTGATGCTGGAACGTACTCGTGCGAATACAGAAAGGTTTGTGCCAGCCCTTTCCATTACAAACCCGTCCCCTCGCCCGGCGCAGTCGCTCTGAGTCGCGCTCCCCAGCCAAGGTCCAACGCTGCCCTGATCCAGACAACAGGCTTCCCTAGACCCTCACAGCCCGCCTCGGCGAGCACTTCAAAATAAATCACTTCCCACACGAGGCCAGGAAAGACACATCGAGAATACAGAAACGCTGTGATTTTTTTTCTGACAAATTGTTCACGTTTTACAGGTGTGCACCAGTAGGTGTTAATTTTCTCTGTTATTCCTTCAGAGTTGTCCAACTTTGCATTTAATTAACTAAATGACTTGAGCCATCCAATTCTTGTTGCTACTAATGTATCACAATTAGAACCAACTGTTGCCACGGCAACTGCTCAATCTATCATAATTCATAAACTGGAGCGAGCTTGCTTTGTGACTTATGCAATCCTTGGGTTTCTGTGACATGCAGATTGGTGTTTATTGTTATGCTAAACTGGGGACGGGTAATCCCAGAATACAAGATGATTTAGGTGCTCATTTAAATGACATTTAATTACAAAAAGTCTATCATTTTAGGACCTGCCAAATTCCAGTCATTCCACGATCTCCTGCACTGTTAGGAGGTATCCGTGCATATCAACGCTAATCCAGAGCATCAGGAAAGAACTTCCTCTCTTAATTATCAAACAATGTGTTTATTTTATTGTAAGGATAAACTGAATCTCCGTCTCAAGTTTGATGCTGCAATGACAATTTACAGCAATATCCAAACCATTTTGCAGTACGGTCTAACGAGGTGACACCGCGTCCTGTATCACCATATGACAGCTCACGATTCCTCGTTACCAGCTCCAAGTTAACTCTGAAATTAACTCCTACGCATCATACCTCAGAGATGACATTACAAATCACTATGAATTATTTAGAGCTCCTTATCAGCAGTTTCATTTGGGGTACTTATACAGAAAGCTATCTGGAATATTACAGGATGAGAAAAACCTGAGTTTTAAGCCAAATCAGCTCACACATTTAACTAATCCAAGACCTGACAAGAGTTAATGGCCCACAGACCCTATTCTGCATCTATACCTTATTAAATATATGTTTGATAGGGTAAAGAACCCAACACTGTTTATTGCTGTCTTCACAGTTGCGCAGCGTACCTGCTTGTATACTTAACTGAGATGTATTTACTGTCTTCTACCCCGTATTATGTATCAAGAAATAAATGTTGAGTACCTAGTAGTTCCCTTATCTCTGCATGAGGAAGCCACAAGGAAGCTTGTAAATACAAGGCTGAATTTGTGAAAAACTATAGCTTCTGTCAGTGAATGCAAGCCCTGGGCCTCAGGGGGGAAAAAGCATCCAAAGGAGGAATTTTTCTGTGCGTATGATTGCAATCAAATCAAGCCAGTCCTGCTCCCACAGGGAAGTTTACTTTAATAAAGGTTGTCTCATGCATTACCTTCCCGAGCCCCGTGACACAGCACCGGGCACTGACAACCCCCCCCGCCCCGCAGACGCTGCCTGGGCACACATCCAGAAGATGTGTTTATTTTTTTTCCAAGCAAGTCCTTGCTCAGGTTCAAGTTGGGCTAAATCGGGCGCTGGCGCTGGGCTGGAGGTGAGGCGGCCGGCAGCGCTCAGCACACGGAGCAATTATCGACAGGGATGTTCAGAGGCCCCGACCTTTCTTTCTTATCTTCAGTCATTAACAGATTTCATCTTCCAGTCAATAAGCTACGCTAAAACTACATTGATTTTGAAGTTCTGGGGAATCAAATCACTTGATCTTTCTGCTTAAACTTCCCTGGTCCTCCAATTAAGGCACCAGAATAAATCTTAACTACTACGTAATACCAGTTTTCACAAGACTTTCTCTCCAGCTGCAATCATGTTTTAAGCACCTTGGCTAAACTAATTGATTTTCATTCCTTTCTGTTAGCATCACCTCGCACCATCTAGTGCTAAGCTTTTAAATGCATTCTAGTCTTCGACTTAGTGGTGAACTACTGTTGCTAGTTAAGTTTGTTAGCAGGATCTGCTCCGCCACTAAAAAGAGCTATCTTGTCTTCAAAATATATTTCATTATCTCCATTAAACATTACAGGTTGCTCTGATGTTGAAAATGTAAATCACGGGGAACAAGAGGAAGATGATAGCATATCGTTCATCACATATTTTGTCCTCCTACTCCCTCTGCATTCTTTTAAATAAATGTCTCTCCTCTAACCATGAGTCCAATGAAGATCTTGCAAACGCTCGAGATAATCTAAAATACATGCATTATTTTTTAGTTGTTATAAATACAACATGAACATTACTTAATCGGTGAAACCACATGACCCCGGTGCATGGGCAGGGTTAAACCACAGGTTTCCCTACTCTGGCAGAGGCAGTTAATGGCTGAATGGACGGCATTTAATGCGCAATTAGCAGCGTAAGAAAAGCGGTTTATTGCTAGGTGAGCGACTGTGTTCTTTGTAAATAGGGGTTTCACCTCATTCCCCCACTCTGGGTTTTGTCACCACAGATACTTCAGCCATTTAAAGGCCAAATGCCAACACAGATTGAATAATCTCTTGGTGAAGCGCCCGACATCATTAGCTGAAAAGTGCTAAACCTGAAAAACCCTTCATAAAGCCTTGACAAGTAAAGAGGTCAACAAGGCCCTCCTGCCCACTGCAACCGATCCCATCAACAAAGATTCGGCTGGGAAATGTCTGCCAGATAAGGAGCTTGTCTTGTAAAATACTCTTTTGTACCACTAGAGCTCGCTGGGTACATCTCCCGTTGCTGCCTATCCCTTTCCCACCCCCGCTACTCAGTTTGGGAAAGACAACATATGGATCTTTGCTGCTGAGAGAACACGGAGATGGGCAATAGCAAAGACAGTTTAAGATGGAAACGACGTCAAACTACCAAACTGCAGAAGAAGGTCTTCCTTGTTTTTCTTTTCCCCTATCTGGACAGGGCATCACACTCACCTGGTAACGACCGCAGCGGGTGGCTATGCCACAGCTACAGGCAAAGGCGAGACCTGGCTCCTGCACCCACAAACCCTCCGCGGTGGTGATACGGATGTAGGCTCCAGGACAGCTCCAGCTCCGGCTCTGCTTTGTTACCGTGCCTCCCGCCTACCGAAGCTTCGCTCAGGCATGTCGAGTGGAGCACTTCCCCAGCGAGACCCCTTCTTTAACAGGAGGGAGAAGCAGTAAACCAATAATCTCTCTCTGATCTCTTCCCCTAGGTTCCCTTTTCTCTTCCAATTTGCCTCCTTGCCCATGCATCAGAGCAGCTCCTCTTGTATGTGCTTGTAGGCGTCTTTGTTTTGGCAGGCGCAGACTAACCTCTTTCTCTTTGAAAGGCTTTTCATTTGTCATAAGGTATCGATCCTCTGACAATAGTTCTCAGCTGCTTTCTGCCGTATAAACAGCATTAGGGGTTTCTAAAGCTGCCTGGGAAGTAAGGGCAGAGCGGGAACCGGTGACATCTCTGCACCAGGCACTGGAGGGGTCTCCATTTGTGCTCGCTGTTGAACGGTGACTCCCCGGTGCCTCCACAACCAGGTTAAACTGTGTCGGGGCAGCTCAGCCGCTGTGGGGTGAGCTAACCGGGGGCCACGGGACGTGTCCTGCTGGTGGCTGTGACCTGCTGGTGGCTGCGGTCCTTCCCCAGCGCCCCACGGAGCGACAGATGTATTCTGCACTGGCACAGCACAAGCGGGTCTGCAGGACCCCCCCAGCTCCGCTGCGTGGTAAGGAAGGATCCTCGACGGCTTGTTTTGCTGAATCGTTTTTGACGAATACGAACACAGATTTTTAAAAAAGCCATTATTTTGAGATGCAGAAGTATAAACATGCCCCAAATCACTTTTGACAGGGTACACTTGGGACACAAAATTTTTGCTTCAGTCTACGAGAATTCATTGTTGTTTCTTTTTAACCTTCTGCTAAGCTTATGCCTCAAAGACAAAATACAAGGCAATTTCTTTGAGTATGATGGTTTCTGCTTTTATTATTATTACATGGCTGCTTAAACCATTTAAAACAACAAATAAATCCTTCAGGTCAATGTTTTTGTGTTCATCTCTTACATATAGTGAAGCCTATTTTTTTGCTTTGCATTAAATTGGCCTTGCTAGACTGAAAATGCACTTTCAAGAATAGCTGTTTTCTTCTTCTGCAAATCCAGCTATATTTAGCTCACTGGTATGCACAGAGGACCTGACATTTTTGTGTTAGAGGATCTTATTCAGAGCAAACTGCAACCATCTCCATGATCAACGGAGGTTTTGCTTTGCGATGGGCGAGGTTTCCCTACCAGTCCCTGCAACTTTGGATTTCTTGCTGATTTTGTAGAAAAGTCATTTCTGCCTTACTCTCTCAGGTAAAACATCAGCTGAATTACTAGCTCCAAAGTCGTGCATCCTGTCTTCTTTCCACACCGGTTTGGTGCAGGGTAGTACAACTGTACTACACGTAGGATGTCACTGCCCTGTGACGCCCATCCCACAATTTCTCTCCGACCAAATCAATGGCAAAACTTCCAGTTGACTGACTCTCTCCCAGCAGGTTTGTTTTCTGCTTCCATTTTGTTTCTGTTTATTCTACAATGAACAGAAGAAAAATTTAGCTCTGAACGTGTGACCCAAGCATGGGCACTAAAGGATGCGCCTTCCGTGGGGGCCTGACAAGGGTACTTGATTTCGCGCCCTTCCGCAGGCTGCTTTCATAAGCCATTCATATGCGATGACAAAAGTGCTTAAGGACCCATTCTTTCTGCTGAAATGGTTTGATCAAACGAAACCCTGACTCCAGCATACAAGTTCAGCAAGAAAATTGAGAAACATCTGCATAACTTACATTGTATTGAATAAGCCCTTCATGGTTCTCTTTTTGTTCCTGGATGAGCTTAGAATCAGCAGCCATTATTTCTTACTCAAAATAACATTATTATGTTTCTACAATACCCGTGGGGTTCAGAAGCTGGTTGTGGTCTGCGCTCATAAAATGCTACTTCAGTTCCTAGCATTTGGCTTACAATGTCAGCCACGAGCTACAGGATTTTTCTGAAAAAGATGATTAACTCCTGGTCAAAGAAAGGAGCATTAATGGGAACCGAGGTTTTGTGCAGCAAAAATCAAACTGCGCTCCTCATCGCACAGACCTAGCAGAGCACACCATCCTCTGGCCACCTGGGGTGGAAAAATCCTAGGGAGTTTAGGACAGGGAATGACCTTTCAGTACAGCCCAGCATCATCCCACCTGAATCCCTCAAACAGGACCCTCCCAAAAAAATGCACGCCAGAACAGAATCAGGGTTGCAGGGATATATCCATACCTCTGGGAAACCACAACATCTTTGTAAGGTATTTATCTCGAGCCTCACATACACAGGAAAGTCAAAATAGCCATCAAAATAGATTATCACGAACTGAAACTATCTGCAAAGACATTCCAATAAACTTACCCTCCCCTGCTCTGAGCAAATGAGATAATTTTATGATTACTTCCTTGTAAACTAACTTCGAAGAGCTATTTTATAATTATACAGTTAGCCCTCACTCGTATACGTAGCTACCTTGAAGTATGCGTGACTATTCGCGCCGTTCCCCACTAACGCCCAACAGCACTTGCATGGTCAATGCAACAGCTCTGCTGGAGAAATTACGTTGTCAGCTCAAGTGAGTTTGACATTGCAGAGATATCAAAACGCAAGCAAAGAGAAAAGTTTCATCAACAAAGTAATTACTCTTCTGGACTCAATGGAGCCGCCATTATTTCACGGTGAGGTGTTGTCAGACAAAAACTGTTGGGTAACACTGACAGAGGCCTATGCAGAGATTGCTTTTCATATGTAAAACTCTCCTGGCAGTTCTACATTTTCTAAAAAAAATAAGAAACCAAACCCGTGCATGTCAACACTATGCATTAAACACCCACACATTTTTCCCTTTAAAAAATTACATTGCTTTGTAGCCAGAGGCAGTTAAGTGTGCACTAGAAATCGCAGAGCAAAAGGATGCCCTTCTTCCACACGTTCCCTTGGCATCTTTTTGAAGTAAGTTCCGCGCTCGTGTGTGGAACAGGACAGGGACAGTTGTGCACCAAAGCCGAGCAGAGGCGGTGTGCCCGCAGGGTCAGCGGCAAATGCCTCTGGCGCTTCTGGGGCTCAGAACGGGCAATGCGGAAAGGCACGAAAAATATTCCTAGGTCTGCTGTCCCAGGTAATTTGAGATTGTTCATACCTTGTGGCTCGTGGTTGACTGGGCAAAATCGAAATACAGAAGGCTGAGGAGGAGGAGGAGGAGGAGGAGGAGGTTTTGACTCCCCGCTTCGATGACTGGGTGCAGCAGTCCGGCTGCACCAGCAGCATGGAGGAACGGTTCTCAAACGCCTATGAAAAATCATTAATTTATGGTTTTGCCCCAGAACATCCCCTTCCTCCCCCCAAGATGGCACCTGCAGCAGCATGCCCTGCCGTGACACGTTCTCAGAGACCTGCAGTTTCTCTTCAAGGGGAGGGTGCTTTCAGTTATGCATTTTTGGTCTGCTGAAGTGGTCCAGAGAGGGAGACCACAGAACACAGCAGGGAACTGGGCAGCCCTGTCGCATCGTGCCCCTGGCCACAGAACCGGTGACTCTGTCCAGATTTGGGTGGGCATATTTTCCCCTCTATAATGCACGCTCCTTTCTGGGTTCCATTTATTTTTCCATCTTCCAAATCAGATTTTTTTTCTCTCTCTCCGCAACACAGAAGGGAATGGAAAAGGCTAGAATTATCACAGCGAAGAGATCCCCCACTTTCTACATCAGACATCAAAGCGGCATGCTCGCAGGCTTCAAAGAGTCCCTCGGAGACTGCAGAACTACCGCAGGGTTGCTAACTTAAAGTAATTTCTGCTTAAATGAATACATCTCTGTTATAAGACAGCCACATACAAATTTAAATGCAGTATTATTACTCCATTATGAAGATACCTGCTTCAATAATTGAAAATTTCACAAAATGAATTGATTGTTAATTATCTTTCAGCTTTCACCTATATGTTCCTGTAAGGCTATTACTGTATAAGCGTGAACGCAATGACTGCACCGCTTACAGCTGGCTAACGGTTGGTGGCATCCCTTCATTGGAAACGTACACCCTCCTCCTCAGGTAATTATGAGGAACATGATTGTGGCCCTGGGCTCTGCCTGCTCAGTGTTTTCAATTAGATTCTGCTACAAAAGTACATATTAACATTAAAGGAGCATTACAATGCAGCGAATGTGATAAACCAGATCAACGTTAGATGTACCTCACGCTTCCGTTGTTTCAAGAATCATAATCACCATTAATTTATGGTCTTCCGAGGAGGATCTAATTACTCTAATCATCTTTTATTTCACCCAGAGTATGCACTTTTCCCTGTTACCTAGCTTTAAATGCCTGCCTTGACAACAGAGACAACATAGACCTGCAATGTTAGTGGTCCTACAGCCTTCTACTGGCTTGGCTGAACTTAGAAGGTGCTGAACGCAGTCAGATGCTCGGATGGGAGATCTCCCAGACAGGATCAAGTGCAGGTAGAAATCCCTCCTCCAGAAGAGTCTGGACTTGGGAATAAAATGCGGCACTGTGGGGAATGTATTTATCACCAAAACTTCTTCATTCTTCCAGTCATTAAAGATGCCTCTTTGAAGAGCACCAGTGTCAGCTCCCACATCCTGGCCAAACCCTGGGGGATCATTTTCTGCCCAGTTCCAGTTGCCCAATCCCCCCCACTTGATGATGCCGTTATTGACGTGGTTAATGCAATCCCGGAGGGCACTCAGCACACCCCAGGGATGAACACAGCCTGAGAACATACACAGGATTACACACACCTGCCCGCCTTACACTGTATTTCTGAGTGTTGCTAAAATTGCTGATACAATGCTTCTAACTTGTAGTTTTTAAATCCATCTGTAAAATGCTTTAGGTTTCTTCTGCACGCCAGGAACTGTTATTACTGATACTATTGTATTCATTCCCGAAACGCTCCAGTCTTTGCCTGGCTGAACATTATACAAATCAGTGGTGATAAAAATCCAGAATCATTACATAGTTCTGGAAATAAGTGAAAATTAAAGCTTTTAAAACACATTTAAATATACAGTGATATTTTCCCACTACCCATTGTTTTCTACCCAGCGTAGAAATGCAATTACAAGAAATTTCATGGCAACACGCATTAATACACCATTTTAGTCTCACTGCAGAGAGTAGCAAAACTTCAGGAAGTATTTAATACTTTACCAAAGTGCCTCAAAGTGCTCTTGAAATACCGAGGGTCAAATCTGGTGCGTAGAAATGCAGCTCCATCAGTGTAAATGAGATTGCATTTAGATGTCCCGGAGTCAGGTTCCGTTTCTTACCCAATTGCTCCTTTTTTGTGCGTTGCTTTCTGCAGAGACCCCAGCCACCCCGCGTCACTCGTGCAATGCCTACGGGCACCGCAGAGCTCGCGTCTAAGCAGAAAGCGCGGCTGCTTCGCCTGCCCGGGGGAGCCTCCAGGTCCGAGCTCTGCAGCAGAGCAGCTCTCCGTGCCCCCACCTCTGACGGACGCGAGTGCCCCGGGACGGCAGCGAGCCCAGTGCTTGCAGCAGGTCCCGCATACGGCACCTCTACCCCGCTGCCTAGGAGACATCTGTGCCGCAGGCAGTGACTTCTCGGTATGCAGGAGGTGTTTTTACATCCAGCTCTGAGTGCTGGGGAAAGCAGAATGGAAGTGCAGCTCGTGGTTGCAGCAGCAGGATTGCACTCGGTGCAATGCAAAGCTGCTGGCTCTTTTGCAGAAAAGCTCTCAGCAGTTTGCACAGCTGAGGAATGAGTGTCCCCCGTCCGCCCCCCGAGTCCCGACCCAGACAGAGACAGGCAGGGCAGATGTGCACCAGGCTGAGCTCTACCCCCGGAGCACCCGCACGGACAGACAGCCAGTGCCTGGCCCTGCAGGGACCAGCACGTTCTCCTGCAGCGCGGGACGCGGGCTGACACGTCGGGGCACGGGTGGCTGTGCAGAAAGACAAACCCGCGCTCTTCGCTTTCCATGCACGACCCTCCCGTGGCAAGCAGGAAGGTGCATTTAAAGCTTGAGACGAGGCAATGAAATCATGAAACGGCCTGTCTTTTCTGGAGATGTTGCCTCAGGCACATCCTGCAGAGCCATGAAGCAAAATAGCTTCAGGTTTTCTTAAAAATACAACCACCACCCAGAAGTAAATCTATCTTCCATCACGCATCTCCTCATGAATCTCGGAGCCGAACAGCCTTCACCTGATCCATCTCCTGCTGATGAGAACCATGCTCGTCCTCCCCGGGAGCAGGTACAGCACCATGTCACAGCAGCCTCCGGATCACCGACCTGCGCAGCGAGCACTCCATCATCCCCCAGCCCCGACCCGCAGAGGGCAGAGCAGGGCACTGGCAGTATCCATCTCCCGTCCTTTTTGGCATCAACCACTCTAACAACTTGTTCTATCTAAGCTTTAATTTGGCTTTCTCTTTGTGAGCCCTACATCATTTCCCGTCAGGTCAAACAGAACTGACACATAACCACACTTCTCCCTGCTGTACCGAAGTGTTAGGGTATGGTATATCCAGGAATATGGATATTCCAACATATATACACACCAATATGGTATATCCAGAAATCCCAGGTGCCCGAGTTGAGGCTACTATAATTTTGCTTCACTTCTGTCTTTTTTCCCCCCTTTTTTTTTTTTTTTAAATTTTTTTACAGCAGCCCACTAAGCAGAGGGAGGAGAGGGCAGGTATTCCTGACGAGGCCACCTAATCCCTGAGGCGATTAGTAAACACTGTAAAGCAGCCGGGTCAGTGATATTATATTTTCCTGAGCTGCACTCTCCCATAGGAGTTCTTAAAAGCAGCTGCTGAAGGTCGTAAGCCAGCTATATCCAGTAAGCGGTGGGTCCATGAATGTCTGTTTGCTTAGGGACAAAACCTCCCACCGAAACACCGGGGAGAGAGAAACAAGCGTGTGGCAAAAGATCGACGACTCCAGGACTCAAAATTCCTGTCGCACTTACTGCTTCACCGATGTGTATGTAAATACTGATTTTTTTTTTTTTTGAGGGTTAAATCATTAGTAGCAGTGGCACGTTACAAGCCTTTTGTGGCATTTTTTGACTAGTAACAGCATCCTTTTCCAATTGGAAGACAAAATGAATGCAGAATGTAACGAAATAAATCTTACTGAGAACTTTACCGAGAAGTTACATGTTTAAGATTTTTTGATTAGTTCTACAAAAGTTAACTTTGAAACTCCATAGACACTTAAAGGTATTGACAAGGTGAATATATCTTTACAGTAGTGATCTTATATGTCTTGATAAAAATAGAGGCCACCAGGATCATTTTTGTAATAAAAGTTATCACAAAAAAAAAAAAATTCTACTGATTATTTCATTTCTAGATTTCAAAGAACATTTAATTTTCTCTCAATTAAAATGAAGCACTACGTACTCACTGTCAGTAGCCCAATACTCCACAAAAGTGGACTTTATTGTGTACTCTTTTCTTGGAGGACCTCCAGACCGCAGAGCTGCAGCCTGGAGGGCCTTAGCCGAAATTAAGTGAAGCTGCTTTTCAGCTCGGGCTTGTCTCAGGACAACTCTAACGCCAGATCTTTATATTCCGTGGTTTTCTCAGGGATACAATCTTGAGGCTGGATAAAATTAAGAACTTCAGCTGAACATGCAGATCCCTAAGATAACGAAGCAATGGGTGAACTGAAAGCATATCAATGAGAGAAATGAATATTTGTGGTTGATGAGTTTTACGCAGGTACTATTACTAGAATGCTTCTTTAAATGAAAGCTACAACTCATGCCTGTCCTTGTATGAGCCCCAGATTATGGTAGACTCAAAGCCACATTCCCTGTGAGCCTCAAAGCCTGATTTTCTCAACCACCCAACAGTATAAAACTCCAACAAATGTTGCATTAAAATCCTCATAACTCCAGAATCCACATATGTACAGTTGCTATAGCAACTGTCATCTCGAGCCTTCCCAGGGGAGAAAATAAATGTGCGTCCTACCTAGTTAATTGGAATTTGTGCTACAGAGAATTGAAGGGTAACTTAGTTTCACCAAAAAATAGGACATATACTGAAGTGCTACCATGTTAATGTGACATTATTTAATCTGAATAAGAATCCACTTTGCATGTGCCTTCATATTATAGTATTTATGTAACGTTCAACACAATAAGTAAAAACGTTGTTGCCAAATATACCTGACTTACCCTGTTTACTGATTTGAATAAAATGGGCATTATAAAAACAGAGAAACGAGAAGGAAAGTGGAAGCGTAGATGGGATTAAGGACTTCAAATTTCATAGTGGTTGTATTACAATAAAAAAACCTCCTACAGCCAAGGGTTCGTGCAATCTGGGTGCATAAATAAACTGATGGAAAATGATGACTGCATGGTCAACTTTCCCCATTTCTCTTCATTCCAGGATGAATAAAGCTCCCAAGCAAGAAGACCACACCAGCTGAGAAACCATCATCACTCACTCAGTCACGAATTATAAATTTTTTAACTTGAAAAGAGTCCTTTTTTTCTTCAAGAAAAAATACTTCAAGAAAAAATCCCATTCAGAGAATAGATTCAGGAGGATGTTGATAGTTATTACTAGCTTGTAGACATATCCAGAAATGTATTATTTTAGTCTTAACAATTACTAAATAAAAGTAATCACAGCTACGAGGCAATAACATCTCTGCGAAACATAAAAATATAATGATGACATATCCCTCTATATTAGTTCAATGACATAATTTGAGAAAATAAGATCTTAGGGGAACATTCAACATACACAACTACATCTGTACATAGTTAAAGAGTACAGATACGGACTTCAAACCTGCGGAGACAATGATTTCTTTTAATCTAGTGGTTATAGCTCTGGCAAGTTTCCAGATTGCATTCCTCCTTCAAAATCTGAAGAGCACGCTCACAGCAAGCCATCCATCTGCACACACTAATAAGGGATGCCGTCAGTCTGGCTAAAATGCCAAATGCACTTGCACAGGAAGGCAAAGCAGCGCTAGGTTTTGGGCGAGCGAAGTGCCCGAGTGGATTCTGGCATGCTGCTACATAAAGCAGACTGATGTTCAGGTTTGCCGTTAAGATTAAAGGGATCTAATTTTTCAGTATTACATTCTAGGGATTCAGGAAATTTAATTTAAGCAACAGTATATAAATATATATGGTAATACTAAACAACTGTAGGAGAAGAAAATAGCTTGTGATTTCACAGACCTTCATAATTAGAGCTGAACAGTGTGAGAAGAAAGGGAGAACAGAGAGCAAGAGAAAAACCCACCTTAACCAAGGCTATTTAACACAAACTCCAGGCAATTCCTCCTGCCCTATGAATCCCTGCACACCACCGCCACCACCATACCCAAATTTAACATTTCTGTAGCCTCCTAGCGCATCCTTCCTGTGCAAATTTTTTTAAGAGAGGAGATTATTTCCAAAAGCTTACTTTAAATTCGGGATGTGCTTTTTATCTCGGCTACCTTCCTAGGAGATTCTCCTGCAGACAAGGAGAAAGATGAAGCATCTCCAGGAAGGCCACTGCTGCTTTAGGCTTTGCCCCAGGCTCTGCTCCCTGCCTTTGCCACTTGCCACCAAGCGCCGGTGAGCAGGGACCCCACTGCCAGGGACATGCGGCTGGACAGACAGCCTTACGGACAGAGCCGCTTCATGTTGGCTCTGTCAGAGGATGGTGAAGACGAGTATTGCTGCTGAAGGCACTGGCTGAGGATGCCATGCACAGGTCTGGGAGGGGTACTTCTGTCCGCCTGTCTCAGCCATCTTTTAATATTCACTTCAATACAACTACGTTACATGACAAAGGTTTAAAAAATGGTAATAAGTGTAGAAAAGTATTGTTTTTCCTAACAATAAATTGACTTTTATGTACAGGAAAAGCAAACCAGTATTTTAAGAACTCTACGTATCACATTGATTTAACTACCGATGCTTTTTCCCCTGCACTTTGCTTTTACCATGAAAGTATCGCCTCCGGAAATCCGCAACGTGTAAGTTTTAAAAATATTTACATTATGAGAGAGACTAATAATGAAAAAGCAAACTATCACTGCCACCTATGAAGTGGTGTTTCCAAGATGAGCACGTCACATGCTCTGCCATGCTGTTGCTCTTTACAGCATCTCTAAAAGGAAAACAATAAAAATAAAAATAAAAAAACCCAAGAAATGAAAACATGTGACTTTGTGAAACCAGGTTAACCTCAGATGCATCTCCTGAAGCATCGCTCAAGCAGGAGCACGCTGCCAGGGAAGAGCCTTCCCGTGGAAGGAGCAAACACGGCGTCCCCGCAGCAGCAAGCCGCAGCATCCCCCGGCAGCGGTGCGATTTGGGTCCCGAGGCACTGCCCAAGGCGGAGCACGGCAGAGCTCCCCGTGCCGCACGCAGGGACAGGGCAGGGGGACTTGGCCCCAAACCCCAAACCCTGACCAACCCTGGCAGTGCCCTGCTGCAGTGCCCTGCCTCTGGAAACGAGTTAAAATCAGAAACAGATCATCAAAGTGGGTGAAGGACCAACCCAGAGGGTGGAGGGACTCGTTAATCTTGGGTGCGGGGCTGCGCGGGGCAAGGTGCGAGGCACAGCTTGCCGCAGGACGTGTTCCCACACCACCTCCATCCCTTCCCATCCTTTCACGTTCGTACTCTAAAATTTTGACTCAATTTGGCTTATTGATTCAGCCGCGCTTCGCCTGACCTTACAGAGCAATCTGCGCTCTTTTCAAGTGCCACTTTGTATTGACTTTGCCGCGGAGCTAGGGCTCCTATAATTGGTTTAACAGCTCTTTGAGGCCACTTTGTTTCTTTTAAGATACCCACACATCCACGGAGAATTTAAAATAGTTTTGTTGTCAAAAACAATTACACCAGGAGCGTAAAAGCAGCGTTTCATCCCTACAGTCCCTCTCCAAACGCGCGGGTTAACAAGCTGAGCAACACCAAGGCAGGAGCAGGGATGGACGCCGTCCCCTGTCCTCAACCCCAACACCCACTGACCCTTCAGCTGCTGGTGGTTTTGATGGTTAGGAGCTGCTCAGAGTTGAACAGTAAGTGACCCCCTCTTCTCTGTGGGACTCCTCGCTACATTTAGTGGCTTTCTGCCAAAAGCACACTAAAGGCAGGATCTTTCTGAGCAAAGGCATGGCACGATTCCAGTCCCCAGTACGGCGTCCTGTTCCTCAAAGGTTACATCAGCATTTTAGAATAGATACTAATAGTTATAGGAAAACAGATAAAAAAAAACAAACACCCCAAAACACAACCCCCAAAACCTAACCAGCAGCGATTCCAGGTATGGAGCAACGGCTACGTGACCATCACATCAAAGCCAAAGAAACTCAAAGAATGGTGAAACGTGGTAAGGACAACCATATTCCATGCCCACGGGGAAGCGACATGTGGCATTACCAAACCAAGCCTGTAAACTATAACTGACCACGTGCTCGCTGAATTTTTAGATAGCGGACAAAGAAACTGTCTGAGTAAATGCAAGGTGTAAAAAGGTCAGGAATTTGCTTTTTCCACGTGCCACCTCCCACACACCGAACATTTTGTCTCCATCCCGTAGTGCAAACTCCAATACCTGGCCTTCCTCGAACCACACCGCCTCCCTCCAGCCTGCTGCAAGTGCTACTGCTTGAATTATTTGCCTTCTATGAATTACTTGCAGCATACTTCCAGTTCTTTCTTTTTGTTGTGGCGGTGGTTGTTATTTTCTATGCTGAACAAGGTAGGTATTTTCAGTATGCTTTCCACCAGACAACATTATGCTTGTATTTATTGATAAAATAAAATAAATCCATACAATGAAAATCACAACATTATATATAACACCATTTCTCAGTTTAAAAGATTGTGTTGCGTGAGGTTTTCAGCAGGTGCAATTTCCATTTCAGCAAAGACCTGTGTGGCTAAGCTTAAACACAATATTTTCCAGAGAAAATATCTGACAGGAAATCACTAGCAATCACAAAAAAGTGCAGCCCCCTCACCCCCACTTCAAGTGGCAGAAAAGAGAGACAAAAAAGAAAGCGAAGCAGCAAAGCTACTGCAGCTTGATCTCTGCGGAGAGCAGAAGGGGGGAAGCCCCACCAGCAGAGCCATAGGGATAGCGCTCAGACCTGGCACAGCGTGCCGGTCGAACGTGCTACAGCCAACGCCTGCGGGCTGGGGGAGCTGGACGGACCACCTATAGGGACCGTACGTAAGCGCACTCACGCATGTTGCACGCATGCCCGTTGCACGGGTACCATCACACCGGACGGTTTGTTGGACAAAACATAGCAGCTTTCAGCCCAAGGAGCTGCCATAAGCCCCAGCAGCGCCTGAGCAGTTTGGGCTGTGACCACCAGCAGGTACTGCAGTCCCCTGTCCCGACCCTCCCGCCGCAGCTGCCTGGGGGCTGCAGCGAGCAGAGGCAGCCGGTGCCGCTGGCTCCGTGCAGTGCCATGGGATGTGCCCCTGGGCTGCAGCACAGCCAAGTGAAGGGCTGTTTACTCTGGCCAGAACCCTCTTCTGTGCTCGGTGTGAAATCGAGTTAATCATCGTCTCTTTTGCTGTCCTACGTGGATTTGTACAACAATCTTATGCTTTCAAAGAAGTACAGCGCAATTCAGCTCTGTGACTACACGGAAACCTAAAGCTTTTGCTACTAAATGATTTTTGATGCTGGCAGCAGCCTTTGAAATTCTTTGGGTCCTTCTATCGCCCGGTTAAATCTCTGCAGACAACAATTTAAAGCACTTCATCTTGGTCACCTGCAGGCCTAAAGCGTTCCCAGGCAGGAGCACAAAAGCTGCACTGCACTCCCTGCATCAGACCAAAGTTACAAACAGGCCCAACTGTGTTTAAAGCTGCTTATGCTGTTTCTTATCTCTCCCTCGACAGGGAGAGCAGAGGTGTTTGAAGCATTTGTAAGACTTGGCAGACCTCCTTTCCAGTTGAAATTAATTCCCTTTAGGGATGCAGTGGCTGCCTGTAAAGCCCATTGCAGAGGCGAGATGATATGTGGAAACCTCCATAACCTCTGCTCCCTCCCGGGCAATCCCCTCTTCCATGGCAAAGGCAAACCGAGGCCAAAACAATTGCAAATCTTTGTACAACCAACCTCCTGAATTGCAAAGGACAAAACTCTGGCAGAGGCACCTTCCTATGGAGGAGACCTGTAGCCAAAGCATGGACCTCCCTGAACAACACCGCGGCTGTCTTCCTGCAGTTTTATTTCAATAACCCGTAAGTTTAACAGCTGCAACTTTGGAAATGATATCCCTGGCACAAAATGAGATGTGTGAGCTGGGATCCAAAACTTGCTCACTCATTTAAAAGGTGCAATAATTTTATCCACAGCAGCGAGCTTGCCCAAGTCTTGTGTTAAAGAACAAGCATTAAATGAAGATAGAGGGGGGGGAAAAAAGCAGCAAGAAGCCAAAGCTCCTTCCTGCACAGGGAAATACGGGTTCAGTAAGTGGGGATAACTGACAGTGTGCTACCAAATCCATGCAAGGTCTGTGGGAGAGCGTTTGAGGGGAGGTCAGCGATGCCTGGATTCAGCTGGAGTACGCCGCAGGTAAGGAGGCACGACAGTGGTTTCCCCTGGGCTGGGGAGGTAGATGGGGTCAGGGCTGGGGAGGGTAAAACAGCCTGACAGCAGTTCAGGACTAATATTTTCATTTCTCCCTAAAGACTAGGCTTGCAGGTATTTGCCAAATCACTCTGAAATTACAGCTCTCTCCAAAGAAGATTCAGAGAGAAGTAAAACCAGATCTCTGCCACCAAGCATTAGCTGGAGCCACTTGGGCAGCAACAGGAACGTGCAGAAGGGGCCTGAGACCAGGAGGCAACTGGAGCTGCAACGCTCAGACACTCACGGTTTGATTTAGCCCTGCACATTGCCACAGTAGATTGATTTTTCACCTCTCGAATACCACTTACTCAAAATGCACAGAGCAACTAAGGTTCTTCCTTATTTAAATACTTTAAGTGCAAGTCTGAAAAGGTTTTTTCTTGCCAATAGACCTTCCGACAATGTTTTGCAAAATGAATCACATTGTCCTCTGGCTGTTTATTGCCTCCTTTCTCCAAGGCCAGCATCCTCACCAATAAATATAATGGGAAGAAGGGAGCGACTGTCTCCTTGCTACTTTATGTGAGACAAAAGAGAGGCTGCAAATGCTTGTCCCTAAACCCTCACAGCATCAGCTGCAACATGCTGGGTTGGGATCCCAGCAGAGCTGGTTTTGTGTATGTCCAAAGAGCACTTTAAACCTAATTTCTGTTGGCAGCAAAGCCCATAGCTGACCAAGTTCTGCATCTCTTCACGTGCACGTCTGCTCTCATCGCTGGGGCGTATTTCCCTGAGCCGCCCAGCTCCTTTCCTCAGCTGCCAGTGCCCGAGCGGCGCTGAGCACGGGATGGACATGACGCGCACTGCGACAGACACACTGCAGGCTCCTCTGCAGCATCTGCAGCCTCTCAAAGCCAACGGGAATCTTTTAATCGAGTCTGACGGCGCTTTGCAATAATTAATTTTCACAACAATCCAACTAATGGATTAGATCCAAACGTTTGGATGCTTTTTCTTAAGTTGTGTAAGTGTAACATTTTGGATTGGCTTTTGGTGAATGAACTCCATGGGCTTAAGTGGACCTCGCTCATGAAGAGAAGCAACCTGGCATTCACTCCAGGACTCTGGCTATACCCTTGCCATGAGCTATAGGGTCAGTCTGCCTGGGCTAGTTTAAAATAACCAATACTGATAGCACCATCAGTCTAGTCTCAGCAGCTGGAGCTCAGGACAGACTATTTACCCTGCGGTGTAAATGTGCCCTGAGGCTGCTATTTGTGAAGCACAGCACTCATCAGACTAAGCACTGCCCTCAGTGCTGAACTCCAGAAGCATAGGACTCTACTCGACTATTTTTTGACAGTTTTTTCGCTTACATCTTGTATTCAAAATGATTTAGTTAAGAGATGCCTCTTTCTGGACAATACGACAGCTAATTCCCACTTATCCTACTGAAAAGATGCAATTGAAATGGATGCAACAATAAAACTAATGGCTAATATGATTGCTATTGATCATTTGCCGGTTTATCAAATGAATAGCCCACCCCCTAAACAGAGAAGGAAAATAGTGCTATATATTGCACATCTCAGTAAGGAGCTAACTGGATAGCTCGTTTTAAAATCTATGTAAAGCTGAACATCAGTACGTGATTTATAACCGCAACGAATCCTGATACACCAGATGCACGTTTGTTCATTTTCACCTACCTTTTCGGCTGACTGGGCAGTGCCAAAAAATATTGGAATGAAGGCAAGCCATACTATACAGGTAGTGTACATAGTGAATCCAATGGGTTTAGCTTCATTAAAATTCTCTGGGACACCCCGAGTCTTGATGGCATACACAGTACACGTAACCATTAGAAGAATGCTATACCCCAAGGAACAAATGATTTGTA
This sequence comes from Balaeniceps rex, assembly GCA_013401315.1. Classification (NCBI taxonomy): domain Eukaryota; kingdom Metazoa; phylum Chordata; class Aves; order Pelecaniformes; family Balaenicipitidae; genus Balaeniceps; species Balaeniceps rex. The sequence continues at coordinate 114,746 of VYZW01006368.1, read as the reverse complement.
GATCCGTAATGTCACATTTGAGAACTCCTCTGGCTTGATCAGGGTTCATAGTTTTCTGCTCATCATAATCTATGATGATGTTGGGTGGGTCAACTGCAAACCAAATAAATACACCCAGAAGCTGAACAGATATCAAACTCGACGTGATCGCCAGCTGCGATGTGGGGCTTATAAGCCTGGGTGCTGTCACTGACTTTTTGCCCTGTTCAAATATGCGGTAGATGCGGTTTGTTTTAGTTAGCAGGGCTGCGTAGCTGATGCACATCCCCAAGCCCAAGAAGATACGGCGGAAGGAGCACACTGCAACGTTTGGTTTGGCGATCATCAGAAACGTGATTATGTAGCACAGAAATATCCCTGTTAACAGGACGTAGCTGAGTTCCCTCCCAGAAGCCCGGACAATGGGAGTGTCGTTATATCTGATGAACGTCGCCATGACAAAAATGGTGGCAATAATTCCCAGCATAGCCAAGAAGACGGGTATCACAGCCCAGGGCGAGTGCCACTCCAGCTTGACGATGGGTATCGAACGGCATCCCGTTCGGTTCTCGTTGGGCCGCTCGTTGTATGAGCAGAGCAGACAAGTCACCTCGTCAGCCTGGTACTGATAGCCATCACAGAGCTCACAGTGCCAGCAGCACGGCATCCCCTTCACCATCTTCTTCCTCTCTCCCGGCTTGCAAGGCAGGCTGCAGACCGAGGACGGGACTTCACGCACTCCTTTGCCCCACTGCATTTCATCGATCTACAAGACATGTGAAATAGAAAGAGGCTGGTTATTTAGACATTACTGTCAGACAACCGGGGTGGGAATGGAAGGGGGGAGGACCAAGGGGGAACCTACAACAGAGAAAAAACAAATGGATAAACTTTATTTGTGGTAGACTCCTGGAAAAGCACCAGGAACCACACAGGCTAGTGTCTTCTCATGGGACTCTAATGCATGACTGTATTTACTGCCTTCATTTTTCATTAGTAATTAATTCTGGTGGAATGACACACAACATCAGATAAAACAGTAGCATGTAAACCTCTTCCTTATTTCATGACAGTTGGTCAGAACACTGCAATGGCTTGAGGGAAGGCAGGAGTTACATTCACAAAACTGCTTTCCATGCATCTAGAGCGTGGGGCTTCTTCCTGAGACCAGAACAAGAGATCTCCCTTCTTGGAACTACTACTGACCAGGTTAATATTTTAAATGAGGTGGAAATGTGTCTTATATAGGGCATGGAATCAGTGAGAACATGGCAAGATCTGCAATATGAGCCATGTAAAAAAAATGAAGGACAAAGAAAATAGTCATCAATGAAAAGTGCAATAATTAGATAATATTTCATTTCAAAGTCACATTCTGCTTTTGAAATACCATACATGCTTCTGGGAATGCAAATTATAAATTATTATATTAAATAAATGGAAAGTCTCACTTGTTCTGCAGTCTTAAGAAACCTAAACTCCAAAGTATGTGCACAAAGGCTCCCAAGTACTGCAGAAAATTAGACTCACAAATAATTTCAAAATATTCCAGACTAAAACCACTAACTAGTTTTCAAGAACAAGGGAGGTTTAGCATTGGAGCCCCCCTGAAATGTGTGTGTGTGTGTATGGCTTTTCCAAATATAAAACCTGATCTCCTGGGATAGATGCGAATAAGTGTTATTAAACCCAAAATTTCAGCTATTTTTTTAGGTTACTTAAATGCTTACAAGCTCCACTATTTTCCCTACAAGTAAAAAATTCTAAGATGAGTTTCTTGAATCAGCTGCCTTGATTATTAATGTATACAGGACGACTGGGGTTTGCAAGTCTTAAATTGAAGGATTAAGTTGCACTTTCCTAATTTAATTCAAAATAGATCCTGTATCATCTTCATTTCATATACTTGAAAAAAACCCCTAAATTCACACACTGCTCAAATACCATACTACCAAGAGGCTCTGCTGTGAAGGTTATAAAAATAATCCCTCAATAACAGATATTCTAGAGGTTTGCCACTGCTTGAGAAACTTCATTAACCTTCAATATTCACAACTTATTCTGAAAAAAACCCCAAAGATTCATGAACGCTTCTTTCATACTGCACTGAGCTGAAGGTGTGCAGCCTACAGAAGCCGAAGGAATACTGATGATAAAGGAGAATGCAAAGTCTCATTTAATTGCACTGGTAAATGGTAGTTTGGTCTTACTGGAAGCTCTTACAAGGAGCCAGGAAATCCATTTCTACGCCCGACTCTGTCACTGCTCCGACCAGTAAAGGCTAGCAAGCCCTTTACAAACCTGGAGTTGAATTCCTAGGTTGTGCATGTGCCTTGCAATAGAGCTGGAGTAAGCTGGCACCTATGAGTGTAACTTGCTGCGGAGGCACGACAAAAGACGTTAGCAGGAAAGAGAACCAAAGAGAACCAGGGCTGAGATTTCTGACCCATAAAGCAGGTGTGAAAAATATCACGACGACTCCTTAAGAAACTAACTGACCAACAGTTTGCATCTCTTTTTACTCTTCTTAATTGCTGATTTTCATCTTGCCCTTTTGAAAAGTAGACTGAGACAGGGTAACTATAACTTACCTGTATAGCTAGAAAGTGAGCCACACCGATCCAGCCTGGAGCCTCCACTTTCTATCATAACTATTAAACATAGACGTTACTTAATGCCCTTTTTACAGCATGCATTGACATGAAATGAGAAAGGCATCCTAACTGCATGGATTTTGACCCAGTGATGAAAGGATTCTCACCAATTTTCTGCATGCTAATATCTTGCAGAACCACAGAATCATTACTGTGTTATCATATCCCCACCACCCCCTTATGACTATAAAAGCATGAATTTCCATATTCTCAAACGTATTCCATGGCGTGGCTGGGTAGTTGGGACAGCCTAAAGGTGCTTTATTCTGTGCAGATAGTGTGTGTAAAGAGATAAATAGAAGATTAGGCAAAATTATGGAAAGTCCTTCTTCTGGTCTCCTGGGACGACACCATGATAAGTCTATCACTGGCCTCAGAAAGATTTGCAGCGTTCTGCTGCTTCTGGCGAGAAAATTAATGATGAAAACTGCCTGTCAGATAAACCACCTGGCACCAGAGCCTGGCGTTGGGAGATGAGAATCTGAGTCAAGCTAGAGACGCTCTTCCCACTGTGATGTTGTGCTCCCCCCGGCCCCAGCCTTTCCCCGTAACCCTGCTCAAGCGATAACCACCAGTGGTGGTCATGATGGATGCATCTGGTCGTGATGGATGCATCTGGTCGTGATGGATGCATCTGGTCGTGATGGATGCATCCAGCTCAAAGTGTATTTGGGGGAGACAGACAACAACACAATAGCCAAGGGCTAATTTATGGCAACGCGTCCATCTAACCATGGTGCTCGTCAATGTCCGCCTCAAGCCAAATTTGGAAGAAAGTGACATCTGCAGTTGGTACGTACATATGACTATGAGTCCCTCATCTTACTCCCATAAATAGTGAGCAGCCCAAGAGCCCTCTGAGCTCTCCTGCACGGCAGTGGGCTGCACACCAGGATCTCCCTTGCATAGAGACACCTCTCAAGGTTACTCCTCGAGGTTGAGAGAATCCTTATCCCGTCAGATACTGAGTAAGTGAATTGGGAATAAGCGCGCTGAAACTTTGTAATCTTAGCTAAGTGATGTAAAGGACTGACTGTGCATATATAATCCTTTAGACATAAACTGTTGACCAAGTCTGGGACTAGGATTGGAGATACAAACCACAGAAAACAGAGCAGCAGACCGCCATGACAAGTCTAAACTTCTTGCACATTACATCCTGTTTTTAAAGGAGAGATGTGACAAGTAAAAATGGTTTTGAGGATGACGATTTCCAAGACCGTCGTTTCAACGTGCCACCAACCTTACCTGCCTGGATTCAAAACTAAACCACATATATTAAAAGCACAGATGACAAGGTTAACTAGAGAAATGGCAGATCCAGGACTCGGGAGGTTCATGCTCTTTTGCTGACCCTCTTCCCAGGCCAGTTTGATCAACTGGGGCAAGGCACTTGATGCATTATTTTCTTCCATTTCCCCACCTATAAGCTGGAGGTGCTGTCGATTATATTTATAACAAAGACCTACAAAATCTTTGCGATCCATGGAGTAAGAGTGCTATATACATACAAATCCTACATTTCTATAAGCAAATATAATGAACTCTTATCCCATAATCAAAAAGTGATTATCCAAAAATGCTAATCATAATCTAGAAAGCAGTGAGTAAACAATTTCATAAATCATGAGAAAGTACTCTTACAGTTAACACAAATCTTGCACAGAGGATTAGGGAATTTATTTTTCCCAAACCACCACCACTCGCAGATGCAGCCAGACACACCGTACTCACAGATATCCAACAATTCCGCATCCTCAACTTAGCACTTGACAAGTCAGTACTGAGGGACACAACCAACTCCTCCATGACAATTCTGCCAAATTTGGGAAGGATGCAAAACCTAGACTGCGCTGGATGCTGTAGACACATGTGTCTCATGTCTTGAAAAATCACATATCTACCCATCATCCACTTATCATCGTGTTAATTGGCACATCTTCAACAATATCATGTGCAGACTGATGCTTCTATATTCATCCACTGATGATTTGATCTGATAAATGGGAAGAAAACCCCACCGTTGGTTCACTGTAGGACATTCAAACCAACTGATGAGAAAAGAACTTCAAAGTTGGCCGTGATCCATGGTACTTGGATCCAGTAGAGCCACTGTGACAGTGGGACACTATCTTTTGCCCTACCACCACAGTACAGAGGAAAAAAAAACCCACAAAACCCAAAAGCAAGCAAACAAACAAAAACAAAAAAAAAGAAAAGAAAAAGCCCCCTCCCAGACCCAGTGCCTTCCCCACAACCACAGAGAAATGCAGTACCCGTCTTGGTTAGAGGTGAACTCTAACTCTTTTCCTCATGCTCTCCCCACTCCTACGTATCGCCCAGTGCATAACTGCCTCGAGCTAGAGGGATGGGATCCATTTCCAATATAAATTCTCATTATGTTCACTACAGAACAAACATTAACGAGAAATGCTTAGTCTGTCTCGTAAGGCCTAACATAATTGTTCATTTTAATGAATAAAGTAACTCAATATATGTGAGTAATTTAAACATCGCTGCTTTTTTTCGCACTACCACAAACATTTCTGTAATAAGCTATTTGTTCTGAACTAAATTGTTTCATGCAATGTTTGGTTAAAATAAAAATCAGTACAAAAATAATTACGTTAGTGATAATTAACCTACTTGGGGAAAAAAATAGCCACGTTCCCTGATACGACTTTCATAACAACTGTGCCATTAATTTCACGGACACATTAGAAAACAATTGCGGAGGATTGTGCTCAGATTTATTGCCACCTTTACAGATTGCTTTTAGACTCCAGTTACTAAGTCAGCAGTTCAAACAGTTTGTGTATATTCAACTTTGCAGAGAGCAATATTTGCATGACTTGGCTCTTAGGGCTTAGCTATTAACGTCTTGTAATTAGTTTCTAAATCCAGGGCTTTAACATGGTAATGGTTTTAAGCTAAGAATATGTCAATAACACACAGTCACCAGAGCCTTCTGCAAAATATCAACTAAAATCCCTTCATTAGATAACAGCAACGATAAGCCAAACTACCAGAGAAAGACGCAAAGCTACTTGCCCAGACACTGCAAGTAAGGTCTACTCCAATGACTTGCCCAGACACTGCAAGTACGGTATTTCACCTCATACTGTAACTTATTTTAATTTCACTGCCCGCAGGGGATCGACAGAAAAGCCTTAAGATGAGTGTGAAGCCTGCAAGGTGATGGAGGCAAAAAATCCTGATGGTTTTTGCTTATGACGAACAAATCACTGCACAGGCTTAATGCATTTTCAGGATAGAGCAAAAAATCCCCAGAAACTACAAAACCTCTACTTAAACAGAATGGTTCTCCTGCAGTGACAGCGTACCAGCTCCAGGAAGATGCTGGTCCCTTCCCCTCCCCATGGGGACCGAAGCCGTGGTCCCATCCCAGCCCCTCCACGGGACCCGGCTCCACTCGCCCTCGCACCCCCAGCTCAGGAGTCATCCTCTTATACCTGGGTGCCCTCAGCACCGGTTTGAGCCCAGTTACACCCCAGCACCCCAAAATGAGGTAAAGACAGAAGCTCACTCCTGCCTCTTCATTTTCTTTCTGGTTTCTTCTTTTAAATCAAAGTCAAAACCCAGCTACTTCAAAGCAGTTTTATAAAACCTGTGCAGGGCAGAAGTAGGACGCGTTAACCAGCAGCCCCCAGACCCCAGAGATAACGGTGTCTAAACCTGATCCCCAGCTGCTGTAAAAGCATCTCTGCTGGGATGTGGGTGCTGCGGGCTCCGCAGAGCCCGGGCACCCCTGCTCCCCACAGAGCATCTGAAATCTGGTTCTGAGCTCTGCAGCTCATCCCTGCCTTGTGACAGCTCTTTTTTCTCCCTACTTCCAGCGCCATTCCACAGGAACACTTCGTCAGCGAGAGGGAGCATCAGCCCGGCGCTGCCTTCCTCCCGACGCCAGGGGCGATGCTGTTTGTGCTAGCGAGTGTTTTTAGGTGTCTTGGGACACTTCAAAAGAAAGTTACTTTAGAGGAAAAGCAAAATCTCCTAAGTTTTCCTGCTCTGCTGTATTAATTATCTTAAATCCCTCCAAACTATCTTCTTTGCAAACAGAAACTAAACGATCTTATATATTTTTTGTTCTGGTTTCTCCTACCACTACCCTTCTTGTCTCTGCCCTCACGTCACAGCAGCCGCTGCGGGAACAGTGTCCTGTCCATAAACACACACAGGACAAGCAAATCACAGCTTTCTAATTGAAGGCAATGGAAACTCATTGCTTCTCAAAGTCTCCCAGTGAAAAAACTTGCAAATTTTCATTGTCAGCACAAATGAGAAACGTCAAGAAATCGTGACAACATTGCCATAACGCCAGACCCTCATCTTCACACCTGCCGATTCAGATACCTACTAATGAGCAAAGTGCCCCCAGGATCAGTCTCACCCAGGAACCGCACAGCTCCAATTTCTTCCCCTCATTAATGCTGTGACAGCTCTTGGGAAGCCCCGGCGTGGGCAGGGATCCCACAGCGCGATGTGCTGTATGAACGCGTGCGGAAAATAACCTCCCTTAAAGCTTTCGAGAGACACGGGGCCGGCTCGCTCGGTTATTCCGGTGCGAGGAGGACAGGGCTGCTCCGCGGGCGAGAAGCCCGGCACCCTGCGCGGTGCTGGGACACCGGTGTTTCACCAGGTAGCTGGTGGAGGCTTAAACTGAAATACTGGTGGTCAGTGGTCTACCTGCGTTCTTCTCCAGTAAGAAACCTCTAATTTCATTTTGACACCTTTAATACCTGCAGGTGGACCCAGGAGAGGCTCCCTCCTGCTCCGCTCCTCTTGCACTGAATGTTCAGCTGTGTCTTATCTATCACGGCTAAAAATTCCCCCGGCACCGGTTCTTGCCACCTAGAGTAAAGGACAGTTGGTATTTGGGTACAGGGATAAAAATCTGCATTGCATCTGCATCACTTTTTACTTACCACACTCTATTAATTATGATTTAAACTTCAACCAAAACCATCACTTTTGTTCCTGTGCTGTAACTCCTTTTTAGTGATCTCGTAATAAGCAGTTCTTAACCTACATATAAACCTCATTTATTTTTCTCTTTCCTTTCCTGATCTTACTTTTTCTTTCATTTACTATTTGTCATCATTTTTCACCAATCTTACCTGCTTTAAGGACACCAGAAGCAAGTTACACCAACCACTTCCAATAACATCTTTAATGAGATCCAAAGGCTATTTGTTCTACGTTAAACCAAGGACATTTTTAGCACAGCACTGATGTAGAGAAAAACGCTTCATCTACAATTTTTGCAAAAATGCTTATTATCATACATTTCTGTTGACACACAATAAAACTGAGAATTAATTATTTTAATGCTTTTATATCTGACTACAGCTTTGTGTTGTCTTCTCACTAATGGAAGGGGATGGACCATGCATCTTCAGTATTCATCCTGCATCCCTTGCATAATTTTTTTTAATTAAAAAAGAGCATGTACTTCCAAATGTGCATTTACAATACACAATTCTTATCTATTTAAGTTGACAGGTTAGAGCAAATCTGTCCTCTGGAAGCAGAGGTAATCTAAGACAATTTTTCATCCTTAAGTAAGTGGCTTAGAACGAGTTTCTGTGATCAGCCCCAAGCCAAGGAATGACAACAGGGCGTCTGGGGGTTTGTGCTGCTGCCCTTTGTGGGGCGCCCAGCGTTTCCTTCCCAGCACCTCTCATTGTCCAGTTGGTCAAAAGAGAATCCAGTCTAACAGTAGTCCTCCATATTTCGCAAAATAGCCTAAGCTCATGGTGCCCCGAATATTTTACATGCAGAAAATAACATCTCCCACGTGGGGAGCAACACTGCCATTCTTACAGGCTGGGTTTAATTTCAGAATATCATGTGTTGCTTTGAAAATTAATAAAGCCAGCCCTTATCTATCACTGTTCATTCTGCTGCAGTAATTTTTTTTTCCCCTCAACCAACAACAGGAATTTTTAGGGGAAAGTTTGGTCTCCAAGTGCTTTCCTTCAATTCCTGCTACAACCTAGCACAGCGCAAACCCGTGTAGTGCAAATTATCCGATTTTTTGCTTTTTTTGAAGGGTGCTTTAAAGGCATCTGTTGGGGGGGAAGGAAAACCTATTGCATGGCATTAAGGGGATATTGACACATCAGATTTCACCTTCATACAGGGAAAATGACAGCTCACTGTGGGGCCAGCCCGGAATGCCTTAATCAAGTGACACTCCCACTGATTTCAGCTGGAGCTTTCCTTCAGTGAGGAATAACAGATCAGTGTTTAATTACACTATAGACCACCTTGAAATCACCTGCAGGTTACTCAAGAGACATAGCTATGAGGGAGAGTTTACCTGAAAAAGTGCTAACACTCTTAAAACTTTTTTTTGGGGGGGAAGATCTAACTAATGCGGTGATTATGAAAAATGATAACTTCTTTTTAGTTCAGCTGCTGGTCCGTACTGTATGGACCACAGACGAGTAGTCTGCCAATGCTTAAGTCTGCCAGTGTCAGAAGTCCTGCAAATCCTCTTTATCAGGTGCCTTACCCCACTCCCAGGAAGCTTCAGCTCTTTCCTGGCTCAATTCCCGCATTTCTGGCACCCCCCTGAGCCAGGACCACCCTCACTAGGATGCTCCCCAAGACTTGCCAAAAGGAACTCTCTGCTGAGCACATGGAAGGTGTGATTTTTCAAAGTCCTCTAGCTTGGCCTGATGAAGATGGATTTTAGTGGCCATAACCCAAGGCAGCTCCTTGCCACGAAGGTCTGTGCCCACCCTTGATTTGGACCAGCACTTCCACATTATTCAGAAAAATTGTAATTTTTTTCTAGATTGAATCTCAGAAGCAGGTAGGTATTTTTGGCAACGTTTTTTGCAAATGTTTCAAAAAATATCCTTCTCAGATATCTGTAGAGAGGAAAGTTCAATGATTTAAGACTGGCAGTGACAGACTGAACTGAAAGCATCAGACATTTTTCACTAATAAGCGATACAATAGCCTTCGCTCACAGCAGTGTCTGAAAGCTGATTATACAAGCAAGATGATAAGCACCACGCCGCAGCAGCCGTGAGGGATAAAGAACATGCAGCACTCAAAATAAGAGCTAAGAAGGTGTTTCTGCAGCACGTACTGTTTCGGTTCACCTTCACAAACAAAGTTGCTAAGTCAGGACTCTTTCTTTGGTTCAGTCTACAGAGCTAAATATTCTAGAAGATCCCACTTCTCCATCATGTGATATTTGTATTAGTTTAAATATATCATTTAACTAATGGGCCAAACGAGAATCCCCGAACAAAACCAAAATTAAGTTAACCACGCTGCGCAGAGAGCAAGATATGTATGTGCTTTACTCAGGAGAACACAAAACCCTTCAACCTCAAGGCTGAGAAAACTCCTGCGGTTCCCCTCCCCTCTTGCGGGACATTTTATCCGAAGAATGGCCCCTAGTGCTAGACGCAGTGTCACCCCAACCCTCAGCATCCGCTCCTTCAGAAAAGGCATCAGGAGAACCGTGCCGTAGGTGCACATCTCCCAGCTTGCACGCCAGCACGCTGCCCTCACTGCAAGCCATGCTCCGACAAACCTCCATCCGTTACGCTGGAAAAGAGCGACGCACCACAAAATGCTGAGACTCAGTGAGGCTTCTGCGAAGGGACACGCAGGGATGGTCACATTTCTGGCTATGAATCCAGTCCCAGTGGCTGAACCGAGCTCAGTAATTGACCAAACTGGTTTGAACCTCATTACCGTCAGCCTTGTCAGAGAGCCGCACCAAACTTCACACACATTAGCCTCGTTAGAGCTCATGTCATAGGGCACTTACGGAACGAAGGAGACGTGAGCAATACCCGCTGCACGCTAACGGCAAGAGCTCATCTTACTTCTTTAAAATGATTGACCTGCCAGCTACAGATTTCTTAGAAGAACTAACTGTAGGATGTGGGTCAAAAATGGTGACGTCTTGACACAGATTATATTCCTGAAAAGTGGGTACGATTCTTCCTCACTAATGACTGCACAAACTCCGAGCAGGAATTAGGATTTCGACTCAGGGGTATTTAGAGCAGGCGTGCCTATGTAAATTTATGTACAGTAGTCCACTAAACAATATCAAGCCCTTTTAAAAAGACATATGGTTTTAGCAGACGGGACCAGGAGCAGCACGGCTGTGCCACTTGGCGAAGCTCAGAGGAGGTGTCGCTGGCAGAACTCATAAGCCACAATTTCAGTCTGAGAAAACGTCCACTCATAACCTGCACTTTTGCCAACTCCTGATGTTTCTCTTGTCATATATAAAGAGATAAAATTCTGCTTAATTAAAGGAGCAATTCACAGCTTGTCTGGCTACTGACTAGGACAAGGAAAGCAGACCTATGGAAATGGTAGCCTGGACATCTCTCTCTCAAGCATTTAATGCTTTTTGGCATAAGCTGGCTTGTCCTTTAGTGTCACAATCTTCAATGAAACACAGCTGAAAGTGAAGCCTCTGATGAACAAGAACAGTCTGCAGCAAGGAACACCTTCACACCAACAACAGGTCACCGTGCCCACATGACCACGGCACTGCCATCTAACCTGCCTCTGTCTGCCCAGCACCTGTTATTAGAGAGAGGAAGCACCAGACCGTGTTGGTCTCCAACCATCCCGCGCACATCAAACACCAGGATCTCAATAGCAGTGGTCTGATCGCAACAGGATTCATAAACACTGAGATGCAAAACAAAAAGGGAGAAGCTGAAAGATTGCATTTCAAAGTGAGGTGGCCCAGTTATGCACTTATTGAACAGTTTTTCTTATATATTTTACTATTCTGGTGGAAGGAGCCTTAACAAAGTTTCCTTCAATCAAAGGTATTTCAGATCTTTAGTTTCTTCTGCTTTTTAGGACGGTTGGACACGTTTGCAGGTATCTTATTTCAAATATACCCACGTTGCAGCTAGAATATAAATAAGAAACTTAAATGTCATGAGGCATACAGTAAATAGATAAGGCTACCTTTCGTATGACTCCTAACAGAGAAGGCTAAAGTGGTCTAGCTGACGCCCACGCTGTTTTCCATCCCAAGATCTCAGAGGTTTTCCATCCCAAGATCTCAGAGTAGTACACGAATGCAGAAGTACATGACAAATAGGACGAAGGAAACTACCGGGTGTAACAAAGCCGTGGTACAGTGAGACGAGAGGCCAAAGCCATCAGCACGCAGTTTTTAGCATGTGCCCACTGACCCTACCAGAACATCCCACGTATCTGTGGTTCTGCACTTGCTCAGTGCCTGTCCTACAGCATTGAGACTGAAAGGTTTCGTTTTGCGGAATGACAAGAAACCCGCAACCCAAAGTACCAAAGCGCCTAAAATATAGCCCAACGTTAGGGCAAAGCAATTGCTTACCATTTAAGCAGCCAAAATCAAATGTTCACATGCTTGCTTCTAACACATTCGTAATGCTCAACAATTGGCAAGATTAAGTCCTGAATAACAAGCCTGGATGACAATGGCGCATCTAGAAGCAAATCCAGGAATTCTGATTTTTCTCCTGAAAACTCCTTTTCTGAGTTATTTTTCATGGTATAGCCACGAGTTGACCTTACCCAAGTTTTGAGAAAAGGATTAGCCCTGTATGTTTGTTTATCTCTGCTTATGAGCTAATAACTTCTTTTTTTTTCCAGTTATTTACAATCGTGAAAAAGGAACACATCTGCCAAATCTGATATACTACTTTCAAAACGGAAAGGGTAATAACTAGAGATGTACCAAATGGCATGTGTGTAATTTGGATAGCATTTATCTTGAAGTGCCTGCCAACTCAAAATGCTTTAGTTTATTTATCCTACTAATTCCCAAGCTGATTCAAAGACCAGTATTTGCTAGTCAAATTATTTGGTCCCGGTTTTCCCTTTTTAAAGAATCAGCATCAATGGTACAGTAATTTTCTCATCATGTCTAGTGTGCATGGCATAATGACACACAGGCCGGGGAAGCAAGATGAAAGAAATACAAAATCCTGAGAGAAACTCAGTACCCAACTCATTTAGGCCCTAATTGGATTGCTGCAGCGTTATTAATACTATTAAATTATCTTGCTCAGGTTATACTCAGTCAATCGGTCACCAAAAGAACTGTAGATGGTACACAGAAAATTAGGGTTGGCTGATGGGACTTTAATTATACTGCGCTTGGGGCCAGCCTTCCATCGACGTCGCTGTCAGGTCTTGCTGAAACCGAGCAGGGAGAGGAAGAGGAGAATGATGTGGTGGTGACGGGCAGTTGCTGCAGGAGAAGGTGGCCAAGGGCTGATGCTGGCAGCTGCTTCTGCTCCGAAAGCTGCGCGGGACACTGGTTTGGTCTGCACAGAACTGGCACGTCGCAGCAGGTAGACAGACAAAATGGAAAATCCCAGCAGCATAGGTTGAAACTGAAGATCATTCCATGGATTTAATATCTGTATTAATGCTGACCCTCCAATCACACCCTGCCTAAAGTGATAATGGTATTGGTCTAGTCGAAATTCCACTAAAATTCTGCAAGAAAATTCAGAGGTGTGGGGGTTTTTTGTTTGTTTTTGGTTTTGTGTTTGTTTTTTTTTTTTTTAAATTAACCTTGCAAAGCTAAGGAATTTTGTGCCCCATCCCATTTTTGCATACTAAAGCAATAACACAGCACTTCCCCCTGTCCCCCCATCCCTTTCCATCTCTTTGAAAAGTAAAAGGAGGACTGGAACTGGTATCTTATTCCCTCCAGTTGAGCACCCTAAACATTTAACTGTAAGACGTACTTCCAGTTGTGCACCTTCCTTCCAGCGCAGTGACTTTTCCTCCCCACTCCTTCCCGCGAACGGGGTAACGCATTCAGTAAAATCATGGAGAGCCTCCTGGCGCGCTCCCCTCTCGCAGGGGACGCCTGGCAGCGGGGAGATGGGATTTGCCCCCAGGTGAGGGGGGACCCTGTGTAAAGCTCCCTCGTCCTGAATGAGCTCAAACCTCACGTAACGGTGATCGAGGAGAAAAGCCTGTACGACCTTTTCCGGTTATATTTTTGAGAGGAAAAGGGACCCGAGATCTGCTTTTGCAAAGAGAGGTTTAAGTCTGTACTACCCTTCAGTCTAAAGGACAGGCGTTGCAAGAATGGAATAAAATATCTAATTATAGTTACCATTGGGAGCCAGATGCTCAGATGCTACTTTTAATGGTCAAATACATATCCTCCACGTCATTGAAAGGCACAATTAACAAGTAAACGAGGTTGTTTCATGGGAATCATTTAACACAGCATTTTCATATAAAATCTACATTTTCAGATTAGTGGAAGAAGAAACAAATAAAAAAGGAAAACAAAGCAAATAAAGGCTTCCCCTCAAGTTTTAAGAGCAAGATAAAGACCCTTCGCAGCTGTTTATCTGGGGCCATTACTGCCTATCATGTGAATGATTAGCTTGAGACACATTAAAATGCACGCAACATACCCGATATTATAGTCTTGCCACAAACCATGTCAATTTTCTACAGAAATCAGTATTCAGGGACATTTAAAAAGTGATTATTTTTGACCCACTCAATACATGTTCTCTGTCAGGAACCTTTATGCTTTGCTTAAATATTGGAAACTCTGAGGACTGTTCACATGGTCCTGATGTGTGCAGAGCTTTTTAAATACCCTTTACGGGATTTCTTTCTCCCCTCTCAAGCAAACAGGCGCAATATTACACAGTCATCACAATTTCTATTCTGCTATCCTTGGCACTTGCATCTGTATGGTAGCAAAATTTAATTTTGCAAAACACAGCTGGATTATGTTTTGGACCTATGAAAATAGCTTTAAGCCAATAGTTCCCATATCTGTTAATACAATACATTAAAAAATTTTACACGCAAATCCGATAAATAAAAATGGAGACAAACGAGCAAGCCTTTGGCTGCCGGTAATAGTCACAGGAGCACTGGTGTGACTGGACGGTGTCAGCCCACACCTGCTGAGGATCTGCTGAGCTGAAATCTCAGGCAGGTAAAACCCAAAAGCCTGTAATCCTGCTCACTACTCTGACTTCCAGGTTTTGCACATGGAAAGCATGCCTCAGTTCTCTAAACATGAACATCAGCAGGTCGAGGGAGGGGATTCTGCCCCGCTCTGGTGAGACCTCACCTGGAGCCCTGCGTCCAGCTCTGGAGCCCTCAGCACAAGAAGGACATGGAGCTGTTGGAGCGGGTCCAGAGGAGGCCACAAAAATGCTCCGAGGGCTGGAGCCCCTCTGCTACGAGGCCAGGCTGAGAGAGTTGGGGCTGTTCAGCCTGGAGAAGAGAAGGCCCCGGGGAGACCTTAGTGCGGCCTTGCAGTGCTTCAAGGGGCCTATAGGAAAGATGGGGACAGGCTTTTTAGCAAGGCCTGTGGTGACAGGACAAGGGGTGATGGGTTTAAACTAAAGGAGGGCAGATTTAGGCTGGATAGAAGGAAGAAATTTTTTACACTGAGGGTGGTGAAGCACTGGCACAGGTTGCCCAGAGAGGTGGTGGAGGCCCCATCCCTGGAAACATTGCAGGTCAGGTTGGACGGGGCTCTGAGCAACCTGATCCTGGTTAAAGATGTCCCTGCTCACTGCAGGGGGGTTGGACTGGATGGCCTCTACAGGTCCCTTCCAACCCAAAGCATTCTATGATCTCAACAGAAACCACTGTGTATTTCATTCATCCTCTCCATACAAGCACAATAACAAAGCTTTTTTTGCTCTTTGTGTCAGGACACATTGTTGATTTGTGCCTCCCTAGAAGATTTTGCTAGAAGAGCTTAACAGCCAGCCCTCCGCGTGCCTCATGGTGCAAAGCACGTGCTCTGCCTGCAGTCTGTCCCCGCGGGTCCCCACCGGCCCCCAGTTGCATCCCGACCTCCGGAAGGGGAATGCCAGGCACTCACGATGCACAGAGACAAGGATATTGAACAAACACCTTCTACCACACCAGACAAACTGCAAGAAGAAATATAAAGTGGATAAGAAAGGAGATAGCGAAGAACGAAACATGACAAGTGTCTCAGTGGCTGCCCTGCTGGGCTCGCTAGACATGAACCTCCATGCTGCTCTCCACTACCTCCAGGACAAAAGATTACACCTAGTTTGCAAAGGAAAAGACAAAACTTAAACGCGTTTGAACTAGAAGCAGAAATTCAATCGCTATTTTGCTCATACTTCTTAGATCCTCCCTCAATGGCACAGCCTTGCCTTGCCATTGCCTACCGTGCTAGTCACACGTCTCCATGTGCCTTCAGCCTGCAATTCATGGACTTTAATGGAGATAATATTTCCGTCAAACTTCCTTTGCCGGGGCAAGGATGAGATGTGAACATAAAAGCTGGTAAAGCACCTCTATGCCACTGGAGATTGTCCACAACAGAAAGCAGCTGCAGCGCACGGCCAGAGCTAACCGATGCTGCGGCTCTACAGCAGGAGCTATGGGGGGTCCTGCTGGGCTGAAACAAGGGGGGAGAGGGATGGAAAAGTTTGGCAAGACCACAGCTAAAGACACAGCGGATCTAACTAGAAACCTGTGTTTTCTACTGGATTACCTGGCAGGTATTTGCAAAATGCCAGCGTCCATGTGCTGCTGGACAAGTTGTTGTACCCTGCTTTCGACTCTCAGAGCGGTGGAAGAGTAGCTGCTCGGTGAGCAGAACAGCCTTGTTGCACATATGTAGTGTTTTTCTCTACACAGTTGGGTGAACTTCTCCAAACACCACCAAGCACATCTGTCATTGAAAGGCATCTTCCCATTTTCAGGTATTTAAAAAAAAAAAAAAATTATTCCCTCAAGAACACACAAACTGATATTACTCCTGCCAAAAGCAACCAGACCTGTTAATTATCCATAAAACATCCCAGAAAAGTATTTGCTCTTGAATATATTTGCTGACAAAACTACATTAGCCTTGCAAAAAAGGATTTAAGAAGTGATGTGTAGGAGCAAAAACATCACCTATTTTAAAAACATAGTTGATTTATTTTTTGACCTTCTATTTCTTACGTTACTCATTCTCAGAGCACAAGTCTGCCTGCCTACGGGCTCATGGACATTCAAGAGAACAACGCAAGATGAAGCAAATTCTGAAGTCATCAAGTCTTCTGCTATGTAATTTTTTTCCATTATAGCTTTTATGAGCTCCTTACGTTTCTGGTTTTTTCCTATCTTTGTAAAGATATGTAATGCATCTCAGATATTCTCTCAGCCTGGTTTCTCTTAGCATTTATATCCCTGCAAACATTTTACCTTGTGACATTCTCAGACTTGGAGGAAAATTATACTGATGCTCAGAGTTGCCAAAAGCTGATATAGCTTAATTCACTTTGTTTTGCCTAAGGTAGCACAGCTCACGTGGTATACGTTACTGCCTAGGCAAAATAGGTCAATAATAAAGAGGAAATGACATTTCACGTCTTTAATTCCAAGTCTGAGCTAGTTTTCAGCGTGAGGTGTAAGATTTAACTATTGCCTTCCTCTTTTGATACAGCAAAAATCTATACAGAAAGCTCACCTCACCGAATAACCTTTCTCTTTTAAAAAACCCCACAGTTTTCATGTTTTCAAGTGTGGCATGCAACAGACAGGAAAGGCATCCACACTGGTCCGGCTCTTCTCTTTGTGGATTATTTTCTAATTCTGCAGACGGCGGTGCCTGCCGGCTGCGGGTACTCGTTCTCCTGGATGGTTCGGTTACGCTATTCACACCCAAACTTATCAAAGCCTCCTAATGTTCGAACTCTCCAAGTTACTTTCTCCACACCAAAAAATGCCACCCTGACAGGATTTCTGATTCACCTTGCCGCGGGACGATTGCACAGGATCACCACCCGGGTACCAGCTGCCGCAGCACACGTGCCAACTATTTGCCGGTGTCACATACCCCTCAGCTTTCTATGGCACATAAGGAGACGTTAATGCAGTCAACATCATGCTGCTCCCAAGATTTTCTGGTTTAATTTGGCATTGCATGCTAAATGTTTGGCACAAGTGTACTGAAGGACACTTTGAGCCACATTCTGAGACTCTCTGGATTACAAAATTCACTGCCTGAGTTTTTTTTCAAAGAACAGGTACAAAGGGGGTTATCTGCATTTATTGTTGATTTGCAATGACTCGTTTGGCTCTCTTCTGTGGTACAGAAGAAATGCTGCTTGATTCACATCACGTTACTATCACGTATATCAGGGTTGTGCCCTTAACTGAACAAAAATTATTTACAGCAGCCGTTTCTAAACCTAATGCGTCAAAACCATCTGCGGTACCACAATCCGCATCAGTTTTATTCCAAGAGCACTTACCAAGTCAGGCTGCAACCACAGCTTGTGAGCAGGACCTATGTGATTTCAGTCCCGCTGCCTGTTAGCGTGCATTTTGGAGGCCCGATGGTGGACTAAGGAATTAGCATATGGTCATTCAGCGGGCCAGTGGTTTGAAAAATTCCCTTCTTAGTTGGCTGAAAGTTAATTCTGCAAGTTAAGATAATTAAAGGTGTTCATGCAGGTCATGGCTGACACGAGCAATGAAAGATTATGGAATCGAATGACAGAACAAAATAAACAATGTCAGTTATTATAGCATACATTATTGCTATTGACATGTTGGGCATGGTAGCTCGCTAGCCAAAACACGCAGTTGGGATGTATTTTAGTAACACACTGACGTAATTATTCACCTTTACATTTCTGACTGCACCGTGTACAATTTGGCTGATGACGTAATGGAGACCGAGCTCAGAAACGCCCAGCTATGGTGAGGAGCTTTGCAAACAGGCTGTAGACCTTTCTGGAAGGACTTTCCACTTAGCGGTGTTTCTGCTGTGAGATAATTCCCAAAGAGCCAGGCACCCGCAGACCCACGAGCGAGCCTGCAGCCGCGTGTCACCCGGTGACTGATGCGACACTGAAAAGCGGGTGGAGGGACAGGACCAGGGGCAGGGGAGCAGAAGATGCAGAGTGTCAGTAACAATGCCACGGGCGAGAGGGACTTCAGGTTGGTGTCATTCATCTCAGTGGGGTGTAAATGCCTGAAGAAGCAGCCCAGAACTTCTTTTATGTACTATAAAACTAGTTATTTTGGGGCAGAATAACATTTCCAAAGAGTGCCTTGGGAAGATAAGGGATGCTGTTGCACTTGGACATAGCCCCAGCTGAGGACCAGAGGCAGCAGCAGCTGCAGTTCACCAGGAGCAGCACAGGCTGAGCAGTATTGCCATGGCAAAGAAACAGCCTGGATTAAGTGACTTTCCAAAAATGTCAACGAGGCAACAGTGGCTAAAATAATTCATATTTTTTCAGCTGTCAGAAACCCAGTTACTTCTGGATACAACTATATCTCCATGTATGCCAATATGCTGTAACGTACAGCTAATTAAATCTAAGGGTTTGGCCAATTTCATTAAAAATGTAAACGGTGCTAATTTTCAACAAGTGGCTGCATCAGCTGAAAGCTCAAGGTTCTGCACTGACGCATGAAAACAAAACATACTAATCGTGCTTAATACTTAAAATCTTAATTTGAAATAGCACCCTGACCTCATTTGCTGAATTTGTTTAATGAGACAGTCTAACACCTGAATAATGCATACCTCCTGTCAACCCATCAGCTCACAAGATTTCAGGCTCCAGGTTGTAATGTAGATGTATTATCTTTGTACCAGCTACTCATTACGGTCTGTTACAGGAATAGGAAATGACACTACAAGGGCCAATTTATGTGACAATAACTGAAATGAGAAAGGAAATTGATACCAATTTTTATCTATCTTGACGTAATCTTTGAACCATGGTTTTGAGCTTACCCAGACGTTGCAAACCAACAGAAATCTTAAGGATTATATATTGCAAAGGTCGGTGTATGTATATACATCCATCCATCTATACGCATATAAAGGCATGTAAACACACGGGGTTTTTATACATATTTGGAAATAGGGGGTTTGCGGTTATACGCTACATGCATCTAGGAGCTAGAACTGATAGTGCTGTCAATAATTGTGCTTTCAGTTACACAGAACTTCACTAAGGCGAACTTGTTTAAGCTGAAATTTTCTAGGTTGGGAAATGTAAAATGTCTATTTTTAAATTTCAGATAAAATACTTCTAAATACTAGATCACATATGTTCTTTTAAAAGTGTCTAAAAATCCCCCAAACAACCCTATGGTCCTTGTGGGGAAATTCTCTCATCCCTTGCTATTTGAAGCAAAACCTTCTAACTGGCCAGATGCGTGCCCTTTTGCTCTCCTTCCACCAGAAACTGGGGAAATCCCAGGCTTTCAATAAACTGAAATTTGCATATGCTCCAGAAAGATTTACGTTTTGCTGCAAAATATTCTGGAAAAAATCCATCTGCTCTGAACATGCTCTACCCCCAAGGAAAAAAAAAAAACAAAACAAAAACACCAACAACAAAACCAAAAAACAATGAACAGAAATAAATCTGAACACATTATTTTAGAAAGATACCATCTGTTGGCAGAATATTCCTGAGCATCAAACTTCGCTGAATAGTTGCTTGGATCTAATTGCCATTCTGAATATTTTACCAAAAAAAGTCAGGTACGCATAGGTCTGTTGCCAGAAGGTTAGACATTTAATTACTCTCTTCATTAGCTTGCTATTCGTAAAATTTATTTCCAAATTCTATAACAGAGATGTTTATGGCATGTAAATAGATTAGTCTGAGCCCAAACAGATTCAATAGGTGTCGAAGCGTGCAGGATCTGCATAAATTGCAGAGACGATTACAAAGTTATTTCATATATTTCTATTTGTGGGCCAAAAAGAGTCGCAGGATGGAAGGTGCATCATCCTCCGTCCCAATGGCTTGCTTTGCAACCGTCCCTCCCTGCTGCCAGGGTCAGCGGTGGCTCCCCGTCCTCTGTAGGGTGAGAGCTGCCCCCCAAGCTATACGCACTCTGTTTGCTCCAAGACCTGAGACTCTGGGGTACAGGAATGTTACTTTTTTTAAAGCAAGACTTTTTTTCCATTTTTCATGTTCCTCTAAAATACTGGCCCAAACCTACAGTGAAGAAAACAACATAATATAGCTATTCCCCCCAGGAGGAGGGAGTTATTAATAAGTACACAGCGATTTCCTTGGCACCGTATAACATGAGCCAGGATTTATAAGGGGAGTTAGATCTATGTAATGTACGTGTTTATGGAACCATATTGATAATTATCAATACTATTAGTCTTCTAAGCACTTGTTTAGAAAGACTGCAGCAATATATCACTTATTGCTGGAGGAAATTAATAAAAGCGTAAGGAATTGCTAAGCAGCCAGCCTTCCCGACTCTGCGTGCAAAGGGCTCCATTTAGCCGGCAGTCATGTTTCAAGCTGTACGCTGCTTCATGTGACTAAACAATTTACGATTCAAGGGCGCATCTATAAAACAATGCAGATTTTTTTTGTTTATTTCTGCACATAGTATGTTTAGGCATCTTTAATATGTATTTGTTTCTGTTTGCAAACAAATTCATTAGAGAAATGTTTTAATTTCATCTGGAGCTTACAGTTAACCCTGTCTGATGCTTTAGAAGTGAAACACGTTTCAAGTAAGAGCTACTTGAAATCCCTACAGTGCAATAATGGCCAGGACATCTTGTTTTCCATCCGCGGTCGAGGATACACCTTCCTCAGCCATCCTGAAAATGTGCTGCAGCGTCTGATCAGCACCCAAGTGCCCAGTGGCACCTTTACGAGCCATAACACGGATCTGGAAGAGCGCACTTGACAAGTTGGAGATGCTGATGCAATTAAAACAACATGATGCACCCTATGCGGACACTAATAGGCTAGAAGTACAGCATTAATTAGACAATCAAACTGAAAAAAACCCCATTAACTTGCTCTAGGAAGATATGCCTCTCTAATGGCAAGTAAATAGGTCTCCTGTAACCATTTCACTACTCACCAAGACGAGGGTGAAGGTGAAACAGGGCATCACGTCCGCCACTGTGCTGCAAGCTGTGGAGGGATGGTATGAGATGAACACCACATCTTAGCTGGGTGCTCCACCACACAACAGGGGCGAGAGCACTTCCCCAGGGAGAGCTTCCGTCGTGGTATTCAGTCAAGACCTCTAGTCCATCACGCGGGACCTCAATACCCCAACAAATCATTGGTGCTTGATCACAGCTAGTGTCCGTACGCAAGAGCCCGGATAAGTCTCTCCAGCCTGCTCAAGGCTCAGCCTCGGCAGTGCCAACACTTCCAAACCAGGAGTAAGCCACTCAGACTGAAAACTTTAAATGAGCTCAGCCTTTTAATGACCCCCAAAAGCTTGTCAGTATGGAACGGGAAAACAGGGTAGAGATGGAAGAAAAGGCCAAAACTCTGGCTTTTCAGTCAAATGCAAGTCCGCCGCTCACTTCAGCAATACAAGGATTGAACTGGTTCACCTACTTGTCCAAATCCAGTAGCAGTCTACTTACTGGGCAACACTTTTGTGTAAATCACACTTTTAACAAAAATTATTAACAGCAAGACTAGCTTCACTTTACTTTTCATTCTGCGTAACTGTTGGAAAGTTCTAAATTTTGCTATCATCTTAGAAGAAAATTTGAAGGAAGTGGAACATATGCACGCTCTGTCTGCCCATCCATCTGTCTGTACCAACTTCCTTCCTAATAACTTTTGAACTTGCTGGCCAATTTGAAGCACATTTGCTACAAGCAGAGATTTCAGAAGGATGTGTCTGCAGGTTTGCTAAAACTCAGTGGATAGTTAGCCGAAAGATCCACCAACACCGAGCATCTCTCTCGCCCTTTTGGTTCAGCCAGCTAGCCAACCAGTTGGCATACGTGTAATTCAAAGACAGCCACAATACAGGCTGTCACTTGCACAGCAAATTATACAGGGGTGTGGGAGGGAGTTGAGGCACTGCAGGGAAATGGTGGAGACAACTATGGGAAGGAGTCACAGGGAACGTGATGGAGAATGCTGCTGTGATAGGGTATGCAGAAGACAAATCCCTAGAAAAATAAGATTCAACAATTTCACAGGGATTGTTTTGGATTTTGACAGTTCAGAGATGCTTGCAGAGTTTGGATGTGAAAACATAATAAACCTGGAACCTGCTGAGTTAACTCTATATAGAGAAGAAGCAGCAATATCACCAAATTTCCCATGAGAACCTGCAGTTCCTCTAGGAGCGATCCATTTCTTTCTCCTGCAGGCACATTAGTTCCTCCAGGAGAGACACGTTTCTGTTTTTTTCAGGCACTCCAAAGCATTGGAACTTGCATTCATAGAATCCAGCCACGTATCGCAGCCGGTCAGCCAGTTCCTTGCATTCCTATAGTGCCTCCTATTGAGCAACCTCAAAGTGCTTTGCAGAGCCTAACAAATAAAGGCAGACATGTCAAGACGACATCTATAATTATTGGATCTATGGTATAGGTGAGGTAAAACAGAGCATGAAGAGTTAATTATCTTTCTAAAATTCAAAGTGAAACATAAGGCATGAAGGCAGAACCTGTGTCTCCTGGCCACTCTGCCTTCATGCTTAACCCACAGTCATCCTCACTATTTCCTATTGCTTGAACAGCACAAGCGTTAGAGATCTAGTTATTGCTGAAGTAAAAAAAAAAAAGTTACCCATTTGAAAAGCAAAACAACCAAAAACCAGCTGGTACATCACACACCTCCTTTTCCCCATGGTAGATTTCCTCCTTTTCACCACTAGCGCTTTTCGCTTTTGAAACACATCATTAAAGCTAAATGCAGTCAACGTAGTTCTCCTCATAATGATGCAACTGCCTTGTAATACACGAGCGTACCCTCAACGCTATCATAGCAAAATACAATCCTGGTTTCCGATGCTAGTATTACTGTGGGCAACAGTTTTATTGTCTAATTGCATTCGCTGCATCTTTGCTATTCAACAGGCTGTGGGGGTCATGATACCGGATTTCAATAGGGATGCAGCTGGCCAAATTTCTGATCCTAAAATTCAGGGCAAAGCATTTCAAACTGCAGGAGGACGTGAACTATAAATATTGCATACTAAATCCGCATGCGGGGGGGCAAAAAGGGGCTGACAGAGTTTGACATAATCTTCATAAAAGAGAGAGAGGCAGGAGGTGCTCTTCCATGACCCCTTATGGGAGGTGGGTGGGCATCTTGTAATCACAACCTCACTGCAGGGAGAACAAAGCTCTGCAACAGTTTTTCATGGAATACTGGCCAAGCCATTTAAAATTAGACATCTGCTCATTTCATCCTTGCGTAGATATCTGCGAAATACAGCCAAAATTGTTACTAAATCATACAATGGGTACTAGGCAAAGCTGCGCTAGGTGGCTTGACATCAAGCAAGCAACGGAAAGTTTGGTGATTATACTGTCCGTCCTTACGTAAAAACTACATTACGTCCTGAGTTTGCCGCAGTGAAAAGTCATAAAATATTTTCTTGGTTATTGACCAAATTCTGACCTCAGACACTGAAATGTAAATCCAGCGTGAGTTAACTGCACTCGGAGGAGACACTTCACATACAAACTTGGTAAACGGAGAGCAGAGTCTGGCTCCTAGCACACACCTGCCTTTACTGAACATTTCTGCCAGACGTAAAAAAGCAAAGGTGATACAAAGATGTGGGGAAGCAATCAGGATTGGAAGAAATATACAGTCTCAGACATTGTGTAAAACCAGGTTTACAAACTCATGACAACAAAAAGAAAAAAACCCTGATATAGCATATTTTAAGACTTGCAAATATGTTGTTAAAGATCTCTTCAGTCTATCTACTGTCTTATGCAATAGAACGAGAAATGTAAAAAGAAGTTATTCTGTAATTTTACATGAAAAAATACAGTACAGCTATCAAGATTAATGAGCCCTGTGCTCCCCCACTTCTGCCTCTCAGTTCAAGACAATGTGAATGGGAAGGTGCTGTACACCATTGTAGGTCAGACCGACGACAGACCGAACGGTAGCGCTACTTCCATGGAAATAAAGTGGCAAAATATTCTTGCTCCTGCTTTGAACGAGGACAATGATAAAGAAGAAAATATTTACTCACCTATGACGGTCTTCGGCACTTATTTACCTACCGCCTTTGAGATCTGGAGTGTCCTTACCATTACAGCCTGCATAATAGGGCAGAACAACTTTTCTCTTTTGTAACTGAGGAAATTCAGATGCACAGAACTAAACGAGACTGCCCAAGATGACAACTCTCTTGGAAAACAAAGCATCACTTCAGCATTTTCTAAATTAAAATTAGCACTCTCACCAAACATCCTGTCTTTTGTTTCCCCTCTTGTGTTGGTATTAAAGAAATGAGAATTGGGAAAATACACCCTGAAGTGTTAACTCCACAATAATTACTGAAGACAAATTGTAGCCCTTGGCAGTTTTTCCTGGGATGTGTTTAACAGTAGCTATTATTTCGGTTGGTTATTTTAGCGTATCCTTGACTTCCCTAAACTCCACAGTTTTCTATATTATTGTAAGAAAATACAAACGGGAACTATCGCAGCAATGCCCATCCTGTGTGAGAAATTAGGACCCATAAGTGAGTAGAAGGGAAGTTACTGAGAGAATCTCAACTACTGATATAACCCTGCATCCGTGAGGATGTGAGGGTGAGGAAAGCGTGCTGTTTATGGAAACATTTAACACAACAACAGGAATACAAATCAAGCTCCATTAATTTAGCTTTAAATTTTAATGAATCAGGATGTGTAGTTTATATAAAGAAGGATTTACTTAATAAAATATTAATATTTTTGCTACAAGAACTGCGCATTGCAAGTTAATATAGTTTTCCTTAAATAGAACATCAAAAGTTGAAAAACACTAAAGTAGCATACAGCCAATCAAAATGAGCCAAAATTGAAGACTAGCAAAATATTGTGGTCAGCCTCAAAGACTGGACCCTTGGTAATCCACATTAATTACTTCATTTAACAAAAGACATGAAAACATTACAAATAAAAAGAGAAAGGGTCCTGCACGTTGTTACACTCCGAACGATGGTGTTTTGATCTACCTAGGTAGCCCATGGCTTGCATCCCAGCTGAAGAGCTGCACAGGTGGGATGGCAGCTCAGATCTCCCCACAATCAATGGGTCTCATCCCCCAAGTGTTACGCCGGGTCCATACGCAGAGACCCGAGGCACAAGCCACCGCTGCTGTGACCACACGATGAGTGCCAGGTATGTCCTGACCACCTCTCGAGTGTGTGTCAGGACTGGGCCATGCTCACACAGCCTTCCCTTTCACCCTGCACACTATTTTCAAAGGAAATCTGGCAGAGGAGGCAGGGAAGGAGCTGTGACACAGCAAGGATGGACGATGCCAGGAGAGGGAGCTGGTATAACCTCAGGTGGGAACTTTGACTGAGAGAGGAAAACCCTTTTGTAGCAACTGGCATTTCGCTTCAGGAATACCTTGATTTTATTCAGGCTCTGTTGCTGAAGAGCAGTCAAACTGAACTGAAAACACTGTCTCTGTGCTTTAATAACGATCTACAGGGAGTCAAATAACTATAAGGTTAAACTGGCACTATTCCTCCATGTATTTCAGGCTCAAGCAACTTGCCCAAAGCCAAGCAGGAAGCCTGAACCCCTGATCTCCAGAGACCTGTCACAGACCATCCTTGTACGGACGAAGCTGACACAAGAGTCTCCAGCTTTCTCAGCCACCAGTCATGTTTTTTTCATCTGGGAATCATCAAAGTATCTTGGGGGTCTTTGATCACCTGCTCTTACACGCTTGTTTTTCTTTAGGCGTCATTACAAAAAGGCCATCTGATTCATATGGATATCTTTGCTATGTGCTTAAAAGTAACACCGGAAAAGTGAGTCACTCAAAAAACATTTAGTTTCAGCTTTCCTAAAACTAGAAAAACTGAAGAGCATCTGCAAATGAAAGCCCATTGGTTTCAAACTAAAATGCATTACTGCTTCATTTTCCAAGTTGGCAACTAGGGACTTCAGATACACAAAACTAATAAAATTTGCATGATCACCTAATGTCTCTATTAGTCTGAGGAGCTTTGATAATCAGGGTAAAGAGAAAAGGTTGCAGGACAGAGTAAAAGAAGATAACATGAAAAAAAAAATGCATTCTGTAGCTGCGAAGAAATAGTAAAGATCCCTATTAATTTTTGCAGGAAGGAAAAAAACATTTAGTGACTGTACTTGACCAAAAAGTGCAAGCAAAGAATAAAATAGACTCACGTTGAGCTGGAGGTCATCCGTCCACTGGCCGACGAGGCGGTAGCCCGGGGTGCTGGTGTTGGTGGTGTGGTACTGGAAGATGTCGTAGCGCCCCGGTGCATCACCATTTTTGTTGAACATCACTGGAGTGCCAGCACTGCCTGGGGGAAGAAAACAAGACAAAATCCAACCAACCTACCAACAAAAGCCAAATCTTTACAGTATCTATTTTATTTAGTCACAGTTGAGAGCTTTTGCACTGCCAATGCATTTCAGGCAAAGGTCATCTATCACCCCAGCCATCTAAAATGGATGCTTCAGGACACAGTGGCATCATCCTAGACCTCTCCCAGAGATTAATTATCACTGCCCAAACCTACCGACTAAAAATAAAATGAAGCAAAACTAGATCAGCCTTACTTCACTCTAGCTTTGCACAAAGCAAGAAATATCAGAAGGCTTTTCTTCCTGCCCTCCAGCCTCCCTCCCACCTCTGTTTCCTCAGGGAGTTCTTTAGTGAAAATCACTCCCATGAATGGAGCCTCTAAATGATTTTTTTCCCCCAGAAAATGTTCCATCTGCTTCTGAGAGATACCGCTGTCAGAAGTCGGCCCAGGTCTAGTGAATCTTGACTAGCATCCAGAAATAGCTTCCTCCTCCACAATATGTTCTTATTCCTGTAATCAGCATGCAGTTGGGATGGAAAAGAACAGACTAAGCTATACGACACTGACAGGCTGAAAAGTATCTCAGTCAGGAACAGTTCAGGATCAGGATCCTGAATTAACTTTATTTGCATATACTAAGGTGACTAACACGGGTGAAGAAGTGCAGGGCACGCAACAAGGCAAGGATACCCCCACAACCCTTCCTTTGCGCCTGGTGCTGAGCAAAGCCAGCTGGCAGCCTGGAGGTGAACCAATAGCTGAGCAATGGGACAGATGATTCCTGATCCTCAGGCAAGTTCTAACCAGAACATCTGCATTTTAATTACCACGGCATTAGATGTGAACCCTTTCTTAGATCAGAATTCAAAGCAGCATTCCATTTCCTCAGATCTCTAGGTGAAAACTTCAAGGGTGACATTTATTTCAAGACATATTAAAATAGGTTTCAGTAGGATAGAGTAATATTGTGTCAAGATTGAAGATTATGACAATTTTTCAGCATATCTGTATTCAAAGCTTCCTCCTCCTGCGTAACTTCTTTTCCCTAAAGCAATGAAAAATTTCTCCTGTTGTAGCATTGAACTTTAAGATTACGGTTTTCTTCATGATTCCCATTCTTCATTGAATTCCAGTGAGTGAAAAAAGATTTGAAGGAGTGAATTAGCATAGTTTCCATTCTAGCCCTGGTAAATTGTTTCCTGTCTATCCTACAATCCTCCGAGATCAGATACAGATTCAGTTCAAAGGCTGGCACAGAAAATCTTCCACTGAAATCTCCCCTCACTGGTCCCTTATGAGCACTAGGCAGATATTTATAGAACCACAGAATCGTTTAGGTTGGGAAAGACCTTTAAGATCAAGTCCAACCATTAACCTAGCACTGCCAAGTCCACCACTAAACCATGTCCCTCAGCACCACATCTACACGTCTTTTAAATACCTCCAGGGATGGGGACTCCACCACTTCCCTGGGCAGCCTGTTCCAGTGCCTGACAACCCTCTCTGTGAAGAAATTTTTCCTAATATCCAATCTAAACCTCCCCCGTCACAACTTGAGGCCATTGCCTCTTGTCCTATCGCTTGCTACTTGGGAGAAGAGACCAACACCCACATTGCTGCAACCTCCTTTCAGGTAGTTGTAGAGAGTGGTAAGGTCTCCCCTCAGCCTCCTCTTCTCCAGGCTGAGGAGAGGTCCCTCAGCTGCTCCTTGTAGGACTTGTTCTCTAGACCGTTCACCAGCTTTGTTGCCCGTCTCTGGACACGCTCCAGCAACTTGATGTCTTTTTGTACTGAGGGGCCCAAAACTGAACACAGTACTCGAGGTGCGGCCTCACCAGTGCCCAGTACAGGGACGATCACTGCTCTACTCCTGCTGGCCACGCTATTTCTGATACAAGCCAGGATGCTGTTGGGCTTCTTGGCCACCTAGGCACACTGCTGGCTCATATTCAGCTGGCTGTCGACCAACGCCCCCAGGTCCTTTTCCACCGGGCAGTTTTCCAGCCACTCATCCCCACGCCTGTGGCATTGCATGGGGTTGTTGTGACCCAAGTGCAGTCTCGGCTCTCTGTTCAGCCAGGCTGGTCTTCCTCCCTGCCGGCTCATCTTTCGGCACGTGCAGGCAGCCTGCTCCTTTAAGGTTTCCTTCTTGAAGGATGGCCAGCCTTGCTGGACCCCTTTGCCCTTCAGGACTGCCTCCTGAGGGACTCTGTCAACCAGGCCCCTAAACAGGCTAAAGTTTGCCCTCTGGAAGCCCAAGGTAGCCATTCTGCTGACCCCCTCTTTACTTCTCCAACCTGAAAAACCGATATAGGAGTTATCACTCAAAAATGTCCCATCTCTGTTTTACAAGAGCAAGAAAACTTTTTGCAGGTTACTGCTAAACGTTGCTTTGCGTAGCTGCATGCAGACAGCTTTTAAACACTGACATTTAAAAAAAAAAACCTTGAGATCAGCGGATGCCCTTGGATGCTACAGGGCCGCAGACTCCACAGCAACACTGCGCGATACAGCATTGCCCGCTGGGTCACCTCCAGAGGCCCCTCAAGGCACAGTCCCTCAGGACATCGACCTCGTGCATGGATATACTTGATAGTCAGTAGTGAAAACCTGTTGCTATTTTCAGGTGCATTGCTGTTTATGTGTTAAAATTGTACAGAAAAAAGCTGTGAAAAGTCTGGGATCTGTAGGAAAGATGAATATCTACAGAAACGCAAAGAACTGATCATCTCAGGTCATAAGTCAAGCAGAAGCATCCTGTTTCCTGACTTTGAAGTTGGAGTAACTGGACGCCCATCCAAGGATCTGCTTAGTAAGTGCAGCCTCCTTTACCCTTTGTGTGGGCTCTAGTGCATGCCTGGGTGCTCTTCTTGTACCATCTGCCTGTAGGGACCCATCAGCCCTGTTTTAAATTGCTACAGCATTTCAGTCTCCGCTTGCAATTCAAGTTCCTTTGTGCACTTATGAAAATAATAAAAAGTAATGCATGAAAACCTCATTACAGAGAAGAAACAGTATTTTTGCAAATGATCCTATTTGTTATTTGACTTCTTGATCTTCTAATTATTAAAACATACGGTTGTTTAGTTGTTTGATAAATTAGGATTTATTTTCCTGCTATTAAGATTTACAAGAATTTTGCTCAGCCCCAGCAAGCACTTCAGAAACCAAATATCAGCCTCTAGGCTGCAGCTGCTTGCTCATTCAGAGGCTACGGCATCTTCAGTTCCCAACAAACAAACTGCCTCCTTGCTGCACAGAGTACGTGACACCCTCTCACCTGCAGGATGCGGTCAAAAAAAGACACGATCTGACCGAATTTGTAGGATTTTGACCTCTTAATCACCACAAGATGAGAAATGAATTAACAGGAGCAGGACAGGGTGCTAGACGGGTGTAACTAGCTAAGGTGTTTATTATTCAGCTCACGTTTACTGCAGTTTGAGGACCTGGAGGGCTCGTAGGAACAGAACCTTTAGTTTTTTCACTGGCAAAAATACAACTACTTTGCACTTGGAGATTTTCAGAATCTCACTGCATGAACACTCGGGGTTTTAAGTTTTCCATATTTTGGGCCTTTGTGTTCTCAGGGTAGTGTGACGCTATCAAAATTCATACTGAGCTCCTAGTACAAATCCAGCCTCTCTTCATTAAAGCGTTACTTGAGCTCTTTCTGCATGAATGTCATTACTTTTGCAAAGAAGAAAAGACTCCAAAAGCAGGTAGAGACAGGATGATTTCAGCTGCGCAGTGACAAGGAGATCTATTACATGCAAAGAGGATCTCAAGCTCATGGGCTCAGGATGCTTGAAAATAGGCTACATTTTTTCTCCCTGGCACACAGTTTGGACAAAGCGCTCCCACTGCTCTACTTTCTGGTTTTACTACAAATTTAGGTAGAAGACTGGGAGAACAGGTTTTTAAGCATAAAGATTGCTTTCCAAGTCCTAACCTTCATGAGATGGAGTTGCACGGCTGCACCAGCGACTCAGGGAAGGGCAGGTTAAGATCAAGGCTAAAACCAAGACGGCTGACTCAATCCCAGCAGTGCACTCCTCTGTCCCTGCCCTCCCAGCCGTGACATGATGGCCAAGGAACACGGAGGCACCATCACCTGTGCCCCAGGGGCTCCCGGGCTTTGTCAACAGGAATACACCACCCAAGCCAGCCGAAGCCTTTCTCGTTGCTTCCTCCATTCCCTCATCCCTCTGCATTTTTCAGGCTGGCCTCATCCATTTGGTGACTTATCTGATGGTTGTTTATCCTGTGCCACTGGGAAGACTGAACCAATCCACAGCAATTCTGGGAATTTACTTATATATTTACTTATATAATACTGAGAAGAAACTGGCTTCAGAGCACCTTTCGAGGAATGAGCCCCAGGAAGGTCGCAGCTGGACAAGGAGCCTGGGCACACAAACACGCGGGCAGTTACACACTATGAATGTTACAAGAAAAAGCTAAACTCTGCCCCTGGATAATGAACCTTCAAAGGAACTGGTTCTTTTCCCACGGAAAATGCCTACGCCCAGATAGCCAAGAGAAATTAAAACGGTTTAAAGCTATCTCAGTTTTGCCACCGTTCTCCTTCCTATGCTAAAAAGCAAACCACTACCTCAGTCCCTGTGCTGGACATGAGTTCCATGTATATAAGCAAAGAAAAACACCGTATGGCCATGTAAATCAATCACAAATGGAGGGAAAAAAGTCATGGCCATGTAAATCAATCACAAACAGATGGAAAAAAGTCATCTTTTAAAAGCCTGACCACAGAAACAAAAATAAGGAAACCAAAGTTGGTGCAAACCAATTCTTGGAGCTGGACAGTAGGCAACATTAGCTGGACACCCAATTTCTCATAAATTATTTCTCAGCTCTATTAAAATGATTAGATGACCGTTCACCATCTTTATATGCACGAACTGTCAGGAGATGACCATGCATGAGCTGCTTTCCAGTACTAAAATGGCCCAGGTGCAATAGTGTACCTGAACGCTGTACTTCTGCAGGAGCTTTGTCCTTTATAATTAACCTTCCAAAATGAGGAAAGTAGAACTCTCCAGACCTCCTCAGATCATTCATCTCAAAATTTGCTGCTGGCTGTAGTTAACACCACTTACTTCAAGGAAAGAAATTAAAATCTCCTCACGTTCACCTTGCTGTTTATAAGATGATTTATACAGGAAAGAAAAATATCCTTGGCACAAATGACCAAGCTTGACCACGAAATACCATCTGTGTTCCTACCTTTAAATCTCTCAGGTCCTACTGGCTATGTGTGGGGTTTGTTAAGTTTATTAATAAAAATGCTTATTAGCAGATCGCAGCAGGGAACGCCTCCCCGGGCTGCCCAACAAGAACGTGCAGCTTACGCAAACCCCTCTTCCCAGGCAGCGATCAACAGCCCTGGCTGCCTTGCACATTTTAAAATGATATTTTTTCAGTACTTCCCTAAATCTGTTCTAAACATGGATTTAGAGGTCTAACTTTTGGCTCCTGGTTAAATCTCGGGTCTCTATCTTATACATAGCCAGGGCAAGAGCAGCAAGACCTCCTGGCAAGTGCATTAGCAAGGTTGATGAAGGGGGAATAACATTAGGTTGCTGTAGTGTTACCTGCGGTAAGCGATCTGCTCTGGTGCCTCTGGGCTGGTTGCCGGTGAATATTTGTTAATGAAACTAATAAAATTAGAGTAAAACATATAGAGGCAAGGAAATTTTGCTGATATGCATACACTGCAGTGAAGAGAAAAATACATGACAGCCTGTTGTACTGTGACAGAGGGCTGGTACTACATCATCACTGCCACACCTGGGAAGCACAGGTGGATAAATGATAAGCAAAGAGATTAAATTCTCCCATCCGCATTCTCAGGATGTTCTGTCTCCTCTGAAGTCTCGCTAGAGGAATGAAGGAATGAACTACTCTGTCTAAACCACTCAGTTCTGGCTCTGCAAGCGGACCTGGCCCTTTTGCTGTCCTCTCCCTTCTCTTGAGCACGCAGCCGAGCTGGGTTCAGGGTACCAGAATTTCATCCAGCTAGTGCTCACCCAGTACAGGAAACAATCTCAATAAAGAGAAAAAGGATGTGTTATGCGAACAAACTTCTGGGGTTTCGACAGGCATATTTAGTCAGAGACAAGCTCAGGCTTTTACCCAGCTATTTCTCCCATAGGAAATCAGTCTTCTGGAAGGTATCCTAAAATAGCAGCAGCGCTTTCTGTCTTTGGGCAGTAGTAGCCTATTTGCCTTGGCTAAACCACTATGTTTTCAATTAGATACTAAATAAACATGGTCTTCTGCCACAAACTCTAGCGAAACAATAAAGAATGTCTTGATCTGCATTGAACGAAAAAAATACATAATTTTGGAAATTAAATGGAAAAAAGCCACAGGGGTAAATATGCTGCTGAAGAAGCCGTCTCAGCTCACCGTTGAAGTTAACGCTGCGTATGTACTTGAGCAGCTTTTTGCCTCCCGCGTGCTCCATCTCGGGGCAGACCCCCGGGTAGTCGGCGCAGAGGTCCTTGTTCATGTGGTGGAGCGCGTGCGCCATGGCGTACACAGCATCGATCACGAACTGGACCTTCCCCTCCTGCTCATAGTGGGAGTCTTTGCCAATTCTCTCCTGCCCTGCACGTCAAAGACAAACACACACACATATACACACACACACAGAAGGACAGTAAGGAACAGTATTTTCCTGGTATCAAATACAAATGAATCCTCTCGGAGCACATTTAAAGAACTGCATGTTTTAGTCAATAAAACATTCTGAGTTGTGGTTTTACTAATGAAACCAAAACCAAACCTTCTTTCTTGATGGTAGAATCATCAACACTTCTACTTGCAAGTTATTCTACCATAATCCAGGGAAACAAATCCTACCGTAATCACAAACTTGAAACTCTAACCTACAGGGACCACCTTAGAGAGAGAAAACACCAGGCTCCGTATGCTCCCAAAGTATGTCTTTGAAAGAAGAAAGCGTTTAAAATAAAGCACAGCTGGTATTTTAACATCTGATGTTTTGTTCTGTTGCAAATCCCAGTCTCTAATTGAAAGACAGAGCCAGATTGAGGGAAGAAAGAATCACTTCAGATGCAACCGAAGGGGCGCTCCAGAGAATTGAGCGAACATGCCTGCTATTAACGCCACCTCGGGAGGCTCCGCGTGTTTGCGTTAACTGCGCACCCCGCTTCTCCCCAACCTGCGAGACTGAAACGTCCTTCAGGATCCACTGATTGCCTTTAAAATATTTTAGCAGGTGAGAACTTAAGGAATCCAAACACTTAACGTCATCCCAACTGCAACGGGGGGAAAGCAGTGCTTTGAAAGTCATTCCTTGATTGCCGCAGCGCCCAGCGTGTTAGAAACTACAAACCCTCTGCCTCAGAGATCCTCTCATCCGACAGGGCAAGGCATGAAAAGTCCGACAGAAGGGGGCACTTTGCAGGTGGAAAACTGGAACACAGAAATTAAACCACAGAGAGCCAAAAGAACTCAACAGCAGTGACAGAGAAGGCGAATCTAAATATTTTACGTGGTAGGCTCGTGCCTTAACCGTTCTCTCCCTCTCGGACTTGAGGTGAATGTGTAACCTGGTAACGTGACTGTAAAACCAGGCAATAAGGTGGCCTTCGTGCTTCTGTGGTTGTGTGAACTGGTAACTGAGTGCCTCTGCAATTAAGCAGCAAACTAAACAGTGTTTTCAGAGCTTAAAGCAAGGCACAACAGGTTAAGAATCAGCAATCTCCAATTTTTTATTTTATTTTTTTTTTTCCTGAAGTTGTCCACTACCTTCTTGTTTTACCTTGGCCAAGTGACACCTGCATGATTCAATCTGTTCAGCTGCAAAATGTGTGATTATACTTTCCTACCTCACCAGGGTTTCATGAAATGTAATTACGGCTTGTGAAGTGTTCTGAGCTGCATCTATGAAAGCAGCAGAAGTGCAATCTATCATTTTCCAGGGGTGGCAACACCACATCCCATTCGTTCCACCTGCAGCATCACACTTCTTTCTAACCTCACGTTGGCCTTGATCACCTTCCTGCAGTACCTGCAGGTCTGGGCACTGCCAGGAGCTCCAAGAAACCAGCCCTCAGACTCATCTCTTGCAAATACTTTAGAGACCTCAAGTCAAAGTAAATGCTCAGTCGGAGGAAAATTCCTTTATTAACATCCTTAATTAGAAATAGGGATGAGTGAATTTAAATTAGCTGGTTGATACCAATAAGGAAAGGAAATCAAGTTGTTAATGACTGCGAGAACTAATGATTTTTAACAGAGACAAGAAGCCCGTTTTCCTGTTGCTGCTCAGCTAACGTGTTTGTACCTCTCCCTCCTGCACTAACGAACAGCAGCTTTGCCAGCACCAGGCCCTGCTGCCCAAAGCCAGCCCCAGCCTCCTCCCTCCACCGCAGCACCGGGCGCGCAGAAAGCCGTCAGAGGGGAGCAGCCCAGGTCTTCTCCACCCTGGCTTCCCTTGGGGCACTGTCGATCAGGCTGAATCATTTTCTAGCCAGCCGATGAGCAAAGTTGTTCAAGTTTATTTTTTCGGCTCATAAAAGAAAGGCACAGTGGAGCTGCACTCCCCTCCCGCAAGTCACACTCGGCAAAGAGACCCAGACAGTTTGCGATAAATTCTGCTCATACATCTCACCCCTTCTTCTATCCTCAAGGCGGCTTCATCTAGAAAGTTTACACAGTTCTGGTTGGTGCTGGCTGCTCTTTCTAGAATTACATATACATCATGCTGTCTCTCAATAAATGTATAACTTGCATACAAATATTTAAATATTAAATGTATATTTAAATTATAATTATTAAATATATCATAATTAATATATTTGTATACATATAGTGTTTATTTATAAATATCTATAAAATATATACAGACTTGTGTACATAAACAGTGTGTGTATATATATAATACACACTTTTGTGTACATAAACAGTGTGTATATATATAATACACACAGACACAGTGTATACAGTCCAACAGTATGGCTCCCAACCCAACAGTGAGGGTGTAGTTAACACCCAATGACTTCAATTAACTTGTTACGAGTCAACAAGGTCAAGGAAAAATCCCACTTTGTATGATTTCTATGCTATAGCAGCATATTTTCTATATTCAATTCATTGAAAGATCAGGCACCCAAAAGAGGAACTGACCTGCATCACCGAATACCCATCAGTCCCAAACAATCCTTTTTCTTCTTTGGGTGGAGAGGTGGTGGACCAGAATCATGAATAAGCACGGAGACATCACCACCTTCTCAGAGAAATTCTACAAGCACAAAGAATGTCTAAATATGTTCACAAGTGATTTGCTTGAAGATAAGCAAAGATATAATGCCCCTATATGAGCATATTTAATTATCCACACTTTTCCCCCTTTTTTCTCTCCTAATTACCAAACTGCACCATTGATCCACTCAACCTATGAATTATGTTTCAGATACCCTCTACAAAAGCCCCTCAATTTTAAATCTCAACTACGCTGGAAACATTGAAATCCTGCAAATAATTCAGCAGGGTAAGAGAGCTTCCAGAGCGTGAAGATCCACGTACTGTCCTTTTCATCACTTCACTCCCCTCTCATTGATTACAGACCTTATTACATTTCCAGGCCCTGACAAGGAAAATGCTTTTAAGTGGTTTCAGCTCAGCTACATAACCAAATTAGCAATGCAACAGAAATGCATGCCAAGGGAAGTGAATCTGGGATTGAAATGCTGCACACAAACAATACTGATTAGGCATATTAAGTTCCAGAAGCACGGTTGGCCAAATGCACAGCAGAAAGAAAACCTTTAGCAGTGAAGATATCTGTGAAAGGAACCTGAGCAAAAGCCACTTGAAAAACTGAGAGCAATATTAGCAGTGTCCAAGTATGAAAATAATAAAGATTTGAAAAACAATAGGATTTCCAGTGACAAGAATGCTTTCCTCTACTGAAAACAGCCATTTAGTTGAGCATTAAACATTGAGAATTTGTGTAAAGTCCGGGTATGGAGTCAAATGTAAGTACCCACCCGGAAAACATGCATGAATTTATGCAATTAGAACACCAGTGTGCTAACCTTCATACTAAAAGGTGACTCAAGCTATGTTTAAGAGACTATTGCATTTAGAAGTTTAGCCCAAATTTGGACTAGCAAAAAACCTGCAAAGCAATTGCTGTATTTTACATATGTCAAGCGGTCTTCAGACTTCAACACTAAAAATAAAATAAAAAATATCCAAATTAATGGGCCTGACTGAACAGAGCGTCCCCTCTAGTTTACATCAAACTACTGTTGTAGTAAGCCAATGAGCAGCAAATTGGGCCCAAAGTCTGTTTTCAGACAGGGCAAACTGGAGCGATGGGCACAATTTTAAGTCCAACTTCAACATTAGTGTGGCAAATATTTTGCCCTCTTAGATTTAGCTGAAGAAGCAAAGCAGAAGGTTTTACCCTGTGCTTCAGGAATAGCTCCTGTCTATATGGATGTATACAAATTCAATTATTAACCATTCCTGGAAGAGAAGGAAACCCGCAGACCTCATTAGCTTCTTACAGATAAAAGCAGTGATACCGGTGCCGTGTGCCCCTCCTGGCAAAGGGGTAGTCTTGAAGCCCCAGCCCAGCCACGTTAGGACATCGTGGGGGTCTCAGGGGAGCAAAGCTTGGTGCAAGAGAAGGAACCAACAGAGCAACTCAGGTGTTGGGTGCAGCAAGAAACCATGCAACCCTCCACGCTGTCAGAAGACAACAAAAAGCACAGAAGGTAAACATAAACCCCATTTGCACTGTGATGCGCAAATCTTCTGTTCTTCTCACATGTCCCTGTTCTTTAAAGGTTGCTTTTTTTTTTTTTTTTTTAACTTGGTGATCTTCAGGAGCCGTGCAATAACATTATTTTCTTCAGCAATGAAGTAGCTGACACCCGAGACACATGCACACGAAGTGATTTCAAGAGAATGCACTTTTGTACCATGGATTTGAAATGGAGTACCTTGGGATGTCAGGAGAAGGATGAAACACAAAAGCAATTTATTGACATGAGCATTTTTTGCTTCCAAAAGATCTATTTGAAGGTGATGACAAATAATTTAACCTCACTTCCTACTAGAGTCTCAAGTGCTCATCATCGTGATTCCTAAGAGACTGAGCAGCTAGGTCTCTTGCTTCAGGCAAATCTTCACAAGAGAAAAATACCGCAACAAAGGGAGGGAAAAAAGCCCCAAACCCGGAGTAGCGAGAACACAGAGAGGAACAAGTCCTCTTGTACAGTCTCCTTCAGATGACATAGAAATGAAATGCAAGTTTAAGAACTCGTCGTCACACTTTCTGCATCTCCATGAAGGCGATGCTTAACACCTTGTACGGAAAAGGAGCTGACAACGTCGTTTTTCACATTACATTTTCTCAACATCTCTCCTTCAGTTGATTTTTTCTGGACTTGTCGTTGATCATCACATAATGT
This sequence comes from Balaeniceps rex, assembly GCA_013401315.1. Lineage (NCBI taxonomy): Eukaryota > Metazoa > Chordata > Aves > Pelecaniformes > Balaenicipitidae > Balaeniceps > Balaeniceps rex. Next base: position 76,303 of record VYZW01006368.1, on the reverse strand, counting down.
AGGGATATGTTACAATGTATAAATAGTGTTGCAAGGACAATTTTTATGGCATATAATGCAGACAGACAGACATCAAAATCCCACTTCATTGGTGCTTACGTTAGACGAATTCAGACATGGGTTCAGTTTCTGAAGGATTAAACACATTTTCAAAGGAACTTACATAATGGTACTGCTGAGAACCCGGTGATAGTCATCATTAACAAGAGATTTAATTTAAAGATTGCAGAATGCTCACAGTATCAAACAAGCAGCTATTATTTGTACAAGTTAGAATTCAGCAGCTGGTTAAGTGCTGACAGAAAAATATATACTCTTCATCCATCTCCAGCATATTTAGCATCATTAGAAACCTGATGCCTGTGAGCAGAGAGACATCCACGATGCAACAGCTACAATTATTAGTCTATAACTGTGTAAGTGCCCATATATGCTATTCCATAGCGACGCTGAAGCTTCCTCCAGCTACACACAGTGCAGAGAGCTCAGCCTGTGCAGCTGCAACAGCTGTACTCGTGGCACTCCAGAAACACGCACAACAGCACGAAACAAATGGATCCGTCTTCAATAGACAAGTACATACATCCAGGGCTCTCCAAAACAAGATCAGAGCTATCACTCCTCAGATATTCAGTCATGGGATAGACGCTGCTGTACACACAGGAGGTGTGAAGTCTGAAGCCTTCTCCAAATAAGCTCTTCATTTGAAAGTAGCTGAGTACTTTGAGAAAAACTAACAATATGCTAGAGTAAATATTGTCATTTAAATGAGCTGAGTATGACAATCAGGCCTCTTTGCAATATAATCCATGTATTGTCATTTTACAAAGAATACAAGATCCAATAATACAGCTATGTGGTTACAGTCATCCATCCAGCCCATCCTAACGCAGAAGATCTCATTATAGACAAAAGCCTTTATCTCAAGACCATCAATCCAATCCCCATGGGTTTTCTTGGGGAAAGCAGATGAACTTTCAAGTTTCTACTGTGAACCACACGGGAGCATCCTTCAGCCTAAACATCATCTCCTTCAGGCTATGGCGAGCTGTCAGAGCCAGGGCAGCAGCGCGGCCCAGGAAGGGCAGAGCACCCACCTCCCTCATGCTGGTGCCTGCCATTTCTGCCTTATTTCTAACGGCTAGGGAAACCTCTCCCTAACCTTCTCTGCACCCTTCAGCATAGCTCTACGGCCTCCTGCAACTCTGACAAAGGGAGAGAACTTCATATTGCACAACACATTTGGAAATCAGACCAATTGTTCTATGCCAATAACATGCAGGGAAGCCGTTTTTAACTAGAAATCCTTTTTTTTTTTTAAGTTGATATACCCTTGACCCACAGTCAGACATCTGCAACAGTAGATGGACAGAGATACAGCTGTGCTGAGCGGCTCTAGTAACGCTACCAAAACCCACAGAAAGCAGACGTAGTCAGCTGTAACTACACTTAGTCAGCTAACACTCTCTAATCAAACTTGGGAAGCCAGGCCCTCACAATACCTTACAGCATATTCCTCATCTAGGAGAGCAAAAATATTCCTGTACTGTAACTGGTCTTCACTCATAAGCACTAAAGTAAAAACCAAAAGGAGCAGAGTGCAGCAGGAAGTCCTACTGAAAATTTGTTATTCCAATACGAGAAATAACAATATTACATAGTAAGGATCATCATCATCATCATAATAATTCAGCAGTTTACAGAAAGCCTCAATGCAATGAGTTTTGTGAAGCTACATTCACTTCCATCGGTCAGACAATGATTTTTTTTTTCTCAATTACACTGATTCAACCCACCGTAAGAGTTTCTGTTCTCAGGTGTGTATGTGTATCTAAGGGAATAGATTTTAGATTAGAAAACTGACCTAATTTTCTTACCCGAGATGTTTTTTGTGCATTCAACATTCCTATTAAAACATATGTAATAGGTCTCATTTATATTCCAACACTGAAGTACTACAGTCATATATATATATAAAAAAAAAAAATCGGCACCAGGCTAGCTGACATGGATGTAAATCACTGACACCTTACAGCTTTATATTGCTAACGTGCAAATGAAGAAAGCTTCCTGTAGCAATAATTGCCAGTGAAGCCAGTGATCAAGCGAATGTATAGAAGCAGCACTTTTTAAAGACTAGAAGGCCTAAATTGGAGCTATCTTTATATTCGAGCACTTGGGTAAAAATGCAGTTTGCAAATAGAGGAATATGTATGTAAAAAGCAAGACGACAGTCATTGAATCACAGGGCTTTGTTGGCAAATCACCTTGGCAATCTAGAAATATAAGCGATTCTAAGAAATGTATTTCTGAAAGATAATAGAGTTTAGAAATCCATAAAACTGGGTTACCTTAGAATAAACTCTTCAAGGTTGGTTTAATGTTGGTTGAACCAACCATTGCAGGCTTCTTTTAGGAATTTCAGATATATATATTTTGAAGTACTATGACGCTAAATGAGATTAACTTTTTGAAATGAAAACATAGAGGTCATTAAGCTACAATGCATACTTGGACAATTTGATATTATATGGAAAATATTTTGTTTAGGAAGAGTTGCACATAGGCAGTCAACTTGCAAGGTAGTGCATAACATGGTTCGTTTGCTCCTAAACTGTGCACATCACATTTTTCAGAAAAAAAAAAAAAAGTCGCCTTTCTTTCTCATGGGTGTTAGCACTGATATGTGTAGGCAGTCTGAAGATCGTTAAAGTATTTACAAAATAAGATACAATGCAATCTAGTAAAGGAACAGAGAACTGAAATCCTGCGTTTCAAATTTAAGTCAAACATTGGCTAACCATGAGTCCTCGTGTAAGTCTTCGTGCCTCTGAGCTACGGCTGTAGCTGTATTGGCCCAGAGAAGTTAGAGGAGTCACCCAACGATGACCTGGAATTGGTAAAAAGCAGTTTATTGGAGAGCATATTGTTTAATTCATGAAATGGGTCTTGAATTTTATTTTTCCCCCCTTGCACAGTGCAATTTGGGAGAGAGCCTATAACCAAGATCATGGACAACTGGAAAGACAATCACCATCAGAAAGAAAGGAAAAAGCAGAAGTTGTCAATGGAAACATGCTACAAAACCACAGCTCAGCCACTCACCAGCAAAGAAACATTATGCAGGTGTCCTGAGAAAGAAGGGAGGAAGAGGCAGGCCATACGAGCAAAGCAGAACTACTACCTAGACCACTTATTTACCTGCATCAGAGCACGGGATGCAGATGGGAAGATAAATTTCCCATCCTGGTCTGCCCTTTAACCTTATTCGTAGCTTGCAGGGCAAGCAAAAGAAGATAAATTTTATTTCTTTCTGCACTGAAATATTATATACCTTCACACACATGCATTAACACACATTTCATACCTCGGAGCCTGGAGGAGAAAATGCACAGAGCAATCTCTGTAAAAAGAGCTAACCAAAAGCTTTTTTGCTCCTGCCTATGTCATCAATCACACACCACGAAATCCTGGGTGAAAATCCACCCTGAACCACAGGCGTGTAAATCCTGCTGTGTCCAGGGGCAGCTGAGAAAGGGTATCCAAGCTGAGTGCTTGACCTAAAGCAAATTATTTTACACTTCATATACAGGATTCATGGCAGCCAGCCTTATGTTAAGTATTGCCATACGTCAGCACCTCAGCTACCCACTGCTTGGGACTAGACGACAGTTTAGGACTTCTGCCTAGGCGGGACTTCTTGTAGATGATGAGGGTGAGCATTAACGAAAGGACTTGGGCAGGTAGAAAGATCTAATGTCATTGGTCAAGATTTGGGGGTGGAAAAAAACCCAAACAAAAATGCCTGCTTATTTTTTTTAAAATTGTTCTGTTAAAAAAAAAAAAAAGAACACCTAAGAGGGATAGCAACAAAGCCTGGACTCCTCAGTCTTAGCTGCTCAACCACAGAGCTTACAAGCCAGTCAACTTGTCTCTGCGTTATGCGCAGGGATAATAAGGTTCCCCCACCTTTATGAAGCACCGCTGCAGGAAACATTCATCTTGATGCACAGAAAATTGACTGATAACTACATGGAGCCGACTGCACCGCTCAGCCCCTGTGTAGCTGTAGAAAGGCGTTTCAAGGTACGCTCATGTTGAGCACGCCCACGACGAGAGAGAAGGTTTTCCAAGCTGTAGATTCTTGGACAAAAGAAAAATGTATTGTGGATGGTTTGGATCCTCCTAAACCTGCTTTTTCTGAGGAAATCTTGGTATCTGCTGTAGGACCCAGGTGCAGCGATACCCACAAGCCTTACCAGGGACAGGAAGAGGGTGCTGGGAAGAGCCGGGAGCAGCCGGCGGTGCAGCCCTGCGCTGGTGCCTGCCAACACCGGGCAGCTTTCTGATAGAGCTCTGGTTTCGCCCTTGTGTCGTTTGTATAGATCTGCCATCGCGGACCTTGAGCAGCGCTGGAGATGGAGCACCTCCTGCACTCACAGCCCTCAACGCTGTCAGTGGGAATCAGTCTAAATTTAGCCCCTCTTCCTGACGTGATTTATATGGCACTGCGAACAGTTAAGGTCTTCTGACACCCTCAAGTCCAATAGATATCCATCCTAATGAATACCATAAAGCTGTTCTCATAAAACGTGAATCACGCACACCATGGCTCCTGGCATTTGCTTAAAAAAATGCTTTAGATATTGGCCATCTGCCATTAAGTTGCTTGAAACATCTCAGACGATTTATTTTTTCCCCGAGATGAGGAATTTTGATAGCATTTTGAAAACTATTTTTCTTTCCACAGTAAATTGTGCTTTGCTAATCTATTAATGCACTAGATCACTTTTTGTAGTCAAATTATAAATAATATTCGGATATCCTCAGGCTCTGCTATTCGATACATCTTTTGTTTCTCATTATTTTTCTTTCCCTAACATATGGCTTCATAGCACAAGCCATCTTGACTGCTGGGGAAAACAAGACAGGATATCGCTATTAGCTTCCTTATCCTCGGAAAAAAAAAAAAATTCTAACTACTGGTATAATTTTACACCAAACCACAGATAATTAAGTGGTTTGCCAAAATTATCTGGGCTGTCTTCCCCCACCCCTCCTTTTCCATGGTCATGAAACACGGTTCAGTGCCACTTTTGGGGTGACATGCCAAATCCCGGGTATCCAGACTTGGGCTCCCGGCATTTTGGATACATGATATATTTCTCAGACACCATTTGTTTTGAGAAAACCCAGGCCAAGCGCAGCTCTCGGTGCTCTGTATTGCTTCTTCCCCTTCTGAGGGTAAATCCCCTCGTACAAAAAGCAGTTAGAGGAAATTCTGACAGACATATGGCACATACCGTACAACTTTACAATGAAGTATAAACATGTAGGATAACTATTGCTTTGCTACTTTAACCTTTTCCTTTACTAAATGGAAATCTGACCTTTTCGTCCCTCCCCAAACGACAGTGGCACTCAAAGCAGGCCGAGGCGCAGGGCAGGACATTCACTGATCTGGCATCAGGTCCCTGATGCACACCAGAGCACGAGGTGTTCTCTCCCCAGCTTTAGAAGCGAGGTGTGTATACACACACTCAAATTACTGCCATTTTTATTATTTTTACCCAAGACACCTGTGTCCTTCGCTGAATTTTAATCCTACCTTGTAGCATTTTCAGACGAGAGAAACCCACTCCTTACAATGGCCTTTCCTGATTGATGCTCCTTACATCTTAAAAGGGATTTGGCCCCTCTGGGCCACCAAATCTTTGCCCAGTGAAACCCTGCTGATGGGGCAAGCCCCCTCGCAGCACCACCCCTCCACCGTGCCCCCTCCAGCCTTCCGCAGGGACCCGACGGAGGCCAGGGCTCAGAGGTGCCCAGGGCGGGCGGGTTCAGGAGTGCACTCCCTGCGTGGCGGGGCATGTGGGTTCGCTTGCAACAAGGCTGCACGAGATGCTCCTGGGTGGACTATGCACCGGGAGGATTCAGAGTCCTGAGGCTGCTGCTGCCTGCTCCTGCCTACGCACAGCCCAGGAAGGTGAATGTGGGTCCCTTTGAGGCATTTTCTCTCCCAATTTGAATTCAAAACACAACTGTCCCGCTTTTACGAGCCCTTTTGCTGAATTTCTGTCACTTCACCTTGCAGTGAGCTTTCTCCCAAGCATCTTCTTCAGAGCAAGTCATTGCCTGAGCCATCATCTGGGCTGTACCTTCAGATGGATTACACTTGTAGATAATTAGAAAAGCTCTCCGAGTAATCTACATTCTGATAAATGACACCCAAGGTGACACCACCCTTCTATCACTTCATTAAGTCTCCTTGAGTGTAAGGCTATCTGGATTAAAAGCTATGTTTAACAAGTGAAAACAGTCAAGTGCTGCAATTTCCTCTCCAGGTAGCGTTACACGCCAAGGAGGTGGTGGTTACAAACGCGGGTGCTCTCCGTACAGCGGATGCCCCGTGTATCCAAAGTACCTGCGCTTCCCTTCGGCGTACACCTCTTTCTGCCACAGGTGAGTGCCGGTGCTTCTGCCGGAGCAGAAATATTCCACACCCACTGGTGGAGAGGTCACTGCTGGAACCGGGAGCGCCCGCGGGGCGACCGCGCTGATGGTCGCCGTTAGAGGAACCTGTGGGCACGCCGCGGCTGGCTGCATGGGGGCGGTACAGGGCAACACTGTTAGATGTTCAGCGCTGTATATTTGATTTCAATAATCACTTTGAAGCTTATGAACAACCTGGTTCATGACAATGTATACAAAAACCCCCTTGTTTTATCATCTGTTAATTCTAACTCCCTAAATCTCACGGCACTGGCGGTGTCAGTACAATGTGGGTTTGTACAGGAAAATACCCTCAGCTGAGCTCACAGCCAAAGCCCAGACCCCATCCCTGCACACAATGTATGCATGGGCAGAGCATTCGGCATGGCTGCCTTCGCAGAGGCACAGCTACGAACGACAGCACTGTCCTCTGCTGCAAAGGAACTTGTTCTCTTCTGTTAATCCTTCCCTCTAAAAGCGTATTTTTACCATAATGCATGGTACCGCAAACTACTTTTTTCCCAAATATTCCTACATTAACCTGAGGTGGCCTGTTATGACTGAGGTGAATCTCTCTAATATTCTTAAACGTAAGCAGCAAGGAGTAAACCAATGACCTGCCTAAACCCAATGCTTGTTCCCATGACGCTGTTTCCGTGATTGCATTACCTTCCCCATAGAGTTTGATGAAGTGTCCTCAAAAGCAAACCACCGCATCCCTCAAGGGTAGAGGCAGCAGCTCGGGGGCCTGGGCGAGCACAGGCGAGCACCTGGGTGAAGTTACACCACGTACTGCGCAGGGAACCGATCCCTCTCTTCTCTGGGGAAAAGCGACGGACTTGGCTGTTTCTGCTGTATGCGTACGTACCGCTTTGAGGGGGCCTGCATCCCAGCAGGAATTATCTGCACAACAATATAGGTGTCCGTGGCAGCACTGGCTCGTGCCCCAAACCATGCTGAAACAAATCAATCGCTAGAAACAGCATTATTAAATACAGTAAATGTGTTGTATTTAATCTTATCTAGAAATAAGGCGGGGTGGGCTAAATGTATTTTCATTTTCTCATTTTACATCTTATCCACCCCAATCAGGGAAAGTTTTTCATGCTTAAATAAATATAAATGACATTAATGTAGAAGTTGTGCATATAGACATATTTTGGAAAGTTGTGATCTGGAAAGGTAAGTTGCCCACAGGGTGCCTTCTCGGAGAAGCTTTTCTTCTTGATCGCGATCTGCGGCCACGAGCACCGAGCTGCTCCCCGCTACGTGCAAGCATCTGGATTTGGAGCACGAGCCTCCCGCACCTCGCGCCGGTGCTCAGGAGCACTATTGCTCTCGGAAACCGATGGCCTGTAGCCTGGTACCTCGCTGCATTACAAATTACCAATCAAATTTTAAAATAATGATGATGATCATTCATAATATTATTACATCGGTGGGACATTAAGACTCTCCTACTGGCAATATAATTCAAAGCTAATGCTTTTTCTGATGCACAATTTACTTCAGTTTGTAGAAGAGGGAAGGAAGATGTCAGGGCACGTCATTTGGTACAATATTGAGCTATAATGCGGTATTTCAGTTCGATAGGGTAAGTTAGCCATCGAAAATAAATGTTTCTGCTGAATCTACGCCGAGGGAAGGCAGAACACCATTTTTATGTTCACATCAGAAAGCACAGGCTGTGAGCAACTGTAATAAAGTAATGGCACAAACAATAAGGGTGGTAAGACGCTTTTAGAAATTATCCTAAAGATCTTTTAGCAATTTTTAGTCAAATTCCAGCCTTCGGGGGAGATTCCAAATGCCAAATTTAACAGCAGTGTATTCCCAGCAGTAACTGCACTGTTTCTACGCACAACACTCCTACTCCCATCCGTGAATTGAAACCAAAAGCAGACGATATGAAATATGGAAAGTTTTCATCAATTTTCAATCAAAGTAAAACATATCCTCCTATGAACTAATTTCCTTTGATCAAAATTCAAGGCAATTATTCAGCATAACACATTTAAACTGCTGCTGTGAAAAAATTAAAAGCAGAGGGACGGAAAGGCAAAGGGAAGCAAGGGCAAGGCGGACATCAGACAGCATTCCAGCTTTCCCATCTGTGTCGCAGGAGATTCGCTCTGGCTGAAGCTTATCCGCTGCCTTTTAAGCCCTGAGCAAATGCCCCAACCCCACACTACAGACGTTCATGCCACGGACGCAGGCTCACTAGGGACCTGGCACTTTGAGGGCAAACTCCTTACATTTTTGAGTTTTAGAAATGTTTTTTCTAGACAGGTACCCTCAATCTCATACCTTAATTCAGCAGATCATTAAACTGGCAATGCTGCTGTTGTCCCTATGGATCATCTGGTAGCACTTGGTCAGGCCCACGTCTGAATGACTCCGAGAACACGCGTCTCACCCACCATTTATTTTCAAAATAAACTCTTCACATTTAATGAACTGTATCACCCTGCATCATGACAGCGGTTGTGCTGAGAAGTGCATAACTCGGTGAAAAACAAAATCACCCCCACCATTACCTGTGCATCTCTGAAACTAAAAATAATTCCTTGAATCTCCGTGTGATCAGAAACAGGAATTCCTGGAAAACATGGTGTTTGAAATGGTGGGCAGTACCTCATAAAAGGAAAAGAGGGGTGAATCTGTCAGCCGCCAGAAAATAACGGAGGTCAAACAAGACGCTACTAAAGGTCAGGAACCTCAGTCACAAATGCAGATCATGCGTTTTCTATGTTACTGAGTTGAGGCTGTAAAAGTTTAACCCCAATTTCTTAAATACCATCAGTGAGAACAAAAATCTGATCAACAATTTTGTGCTACCTAAAATGAAAACACTTCACTCTGTGCTAATACTTTCCTACGGGTGCACTTCCCTCAAAATTAAATTCAGACACGCACAGTTAGTATATGACCGTGGGCAGAAGGTGCTTTGACATAGCAGGTGGCCAGTTTGTGATTTGCAGGTGGGTGACAAGGCATAAGTTGTGGAAATACTCTCCATCTAAACACAACTAACAAAAGACCCCCAAGCCACCCTGCACTCAAACGAAAGCACTTCTGGCTCCCATGGAAAAGATTGATTTTCCTGCTGGATGGACAGCCAGAAAAAGGAAGAAAAAGAAGAATGTATTTTTTGACTCTTCCCGTCTACTCCTCTTGTCCTGCAAGGCTGATGCTGCCGTTCCATTTTCTCTACAACCTACAAAAATTCAATTTATTTTCTCAATCTGTCTCCAGCCAAGCTTCCTTACATCAGCTGTGCAGTCATTCCACCGCAGCCCACGTCCAGCGGCACGAGGAGGGTGAAGTGAATGAGGTTACCTGTGCATTTACGGTCTGTGTCCTCCTTCTTTGACCCACTGATGGTTAACTTGCAGTTGAAGTTCTCCTCCCAGTACTCTGCAAACCACACGTTCCTTCTGTTGTTCTCCAGGGTGCGGGAGGTAAAATAGGCATCGAACCCTGGAGAAGAGACAGGTAGAAAGCTGAAGTCTAGCCCATACTGCACGGGAAGTACTGCAGCCTGAAAAACAAATACTGCGTTTATATCTCCTTTGATATCCAGCACACGTTCACATCTCTGTCCACACGGGATGACCGGGGGAAGAAAGGAAGTCCGCTGCATGTTTTATCTCACCAGCTGCACCTTGCAAGTAGATTACTTTGCTGCTAACTGCGAGGTATAAAGCTAGGTAAGATATACGTAAATCAGAGATTGTTACAAAAAAAGACATAAGCAAAAAGCATGGGTTAGGTATATACCAATAAGGAATTAAAATAAACGATATGGCGCAGCTGATACTAGGTTGAGCTCAATACGACTAATTTTGTAATTAACCTCTCCAGACCTCCAGAGAAGGCGGTTTCATCTGACTAAACTGGCCATTATCGGTGCACCTTATTGTGTGCGTTCTTCCCTTCATTTCCTTTCATAAAGGTACAGGTAAATGCCGAGAGCACAACTTCATATGGCTCTTAACCATATTACATCTCCGTTACATATTACACCCCACCAACTTGCCAGAAAAAACCATATCTTGCTCTGGCTTGCTTTATTTTTTTGCAGAAATCTATATCACTGCATATATGTATATATACGTGTGTGTATATACATGTATGTGGGTACGTATAGCAATTAAAGAAAAGGTATATCCACAGGCTTACAAACCAGGAGGGCAAACGAAAAGAATTAAAACTGTACTAAAAAATTATGCAGTTTATTAAATTCTGATAACAAATTAGACCTGCCACGGTATAGGGATTTTCTCTATCAAGTTTTCAAATTGTATAGTTTAAAACCGAGCCAAATCTCCTTTAACAGCTCAGACCGTACCCTTTTGAAGACCATGCCCATGTTGACGGATTCTTCTCACAATACAATACAGAACTCCGAAACAAATACTTACTTTCCCAATAAGCAACGGTACCTTTAGAGCAAAAGAACATCCCATTACTGGCTGCCCTGCGCACTGCTGCTTCACTTTGCTGTATTTAAGCACTCTTCTCTCCGTTATTCTCTGTCGAAGTTGAGATAACTCCTTGGAGCCCGAGGAAACCTTTGTGCATACAAATAATTGCACATCAATGGACAGACCTCCTAAGCACCAGTACGATGGCAGGAATCTGACCTGTGTTACTGCAAAGACTAAAGCACCCGTGGGAGCACGGTGTGAGGACAGACTCGAGCCAGCACCCGTCCCAGGCGGGGTAAAGCCGCTCCCGACAGGCACGGTGGGTCCTCAGGAGCACGAGAGCAGGGACGAGCGGAGACCACCACCCTCCCACAACAACATCTGTATTTGATTACTATCCCAGTATGCTTTTGGTTTTGCTTGGCAAACAAAAGATTTGCATGAGGAGAAGTATATTAGTGCACATCTACGTGCTCATACGCGAGGTCTTTTGTCTTCTTTTTGCAGCCGACAGAGGCTGTATTCTCTCATCTGCTCAGAAGGAAGAGCACACGGAGTGACACAGCCAAGTAATCTTGGCACAGAACACGGAAAAAGTTTATCACCTCTGCACCAGAGGTGCCAGAAAACCAGGCAATCCTTGTTCCACCCCTTTAGCCAGGTTACGTACTCCTGGCAGCTGAAATCCCTGTTTAGTTTTACGGGCTTTCCCAAATCTGTGAAGTAAGGGGTCTGTGCCTATTCTCTTCGGAGAGTTATATCAGTCTTGTAACAAGCATGCTCAAATAGCAGGATGTTCACCGCCGTTACCAGTGCCGAGCAGTTTTCCTAAGCCTTTCTGGTTATCTGTCTTTAGCCTGGAATGAGCAACATCAGAGCTTTTGCTGACGGAGACAGTTTAGATTCAGTATTTTTCATGTAACCTTCCAAAACTGCAATCCCAGTTCAAGTTCAGGTTACAAAAGAGTTTTTCCTTTTACTAAGAAGGTTGTTGAGGTATTCAAACTATGCAAATCTGAAACCTGGATAAAGCAGATCAATCGTAAAGAAGACTTGAAAAATGCTGGTTGTGCACTGAGAGGCTTGCAAGTAAATTATTTGGCATCCGAAAAGTGCAAATCCATTGAAGGTGCAAATCTCCGAATATCTGTTTTGTCCCTTTGCTTGGCTTTACAGCTTGTCCTAGCGTTGCAGAAGAGGGTGGAAGCACAGAAGCAGCAAGCTCTTATAGATACTAAAGCATCTCTCTGTATTGCATGATCACATGGTTCCTTTTGATTTTGCAGTTAGAAATGACAGTAAATACATATTCCATTGAAAGAGAGAAAAAAGTTCTTTGCACCATAGCCAACAGTTTCTCTCGCTGAAATAGGTGGGTAAATTGGCTCAATCTGGCACTCCACACAATGAAATTGAGTCAGAGGAAAAACATATGGCCTCGTTAAATTAGCATAGCGATCCATCCAGTGCGGGATAAAAATAGACAGCATGTAAACAGATGTTTTCAAATAAGAAAGAAGATTAGGAGTGGGGTCAGTCTGTCTCCTTGTATTAGCTTTGGTACTACTGACCCAACTATGATACAGATTTTCCTAATTCCAAGTCCACTGCTCATGACTCGCATCCAAAGCCCACTGCGTGTAACAAACAATGTACATCATCTCCAAAAAATCAAACTAGAAAAATAAGTACCGGGGTCTTCCAGAAACAGCCTGAAAGCAATTAAAATTGTACCTGCAGCCTCACTAGAAAACACGTGTAGGTCTCTCCTGCAACAAATACGTCAGGATGCTTCAGAACGATGACAACCCCTAAGCAAGAAGCCATACCAACTTAATGCTGCCTGGTTGGAAAGGACGGCAACCAAATCACGGAAACCTGCAAGCAAACCACCGAGACGGGAGAGGAGAAAACCTCAGTGGTGTATTTAAACACTACTGAATATTTGAGTCAACTCCATATACTGTATGGCTTGTACAGCCCTTAGCGTGGTTTTTTGTGCGGCCTGAAATGAAGACTTTCCAGAATAAAACCGCACAAAGCCGCAGGAAAAGAGCCGACCTGTGACGGCAGAGACCCCCGACCCCCTCCTGCTGTATTTATGCTGAGGCAGGGACTTACCCTGGCTTTCCCATGTTTTAGGGAAATCATTTAATAAAACTCTCCTGCCACAGCCGTTCTGCTTAATTAATGACAAATTAGTGACTTATCAGTGTTTCTGTGCACAGTCTCCAGAAGAGGACAGCACAATTCCTGAACTTCCGAGCTGATGATTTCCTAAGGAAAATATTCATGTGGATGGGTCAGAAGAAAATTTAGAAAACACTCTTAGAATTTTAGGTACATACAAGCTAAACCTGTTTTTCTGCAAACCCCTGTATATTAGTTTTACTTATAATTAAAAGAGCATTTTGAAGGGGATATTCAGTCATAAGATTTGCAATACATATATGGCTCAAAGAGAAACAGTATACCTTACCAACGTGCCAAACTGACTGACCTCTGGGAAAAGTGCTCTATAACTTAATAAGATAAAAATCAATAAGTCTTGATAAAACCGTAATAGAATTCCATAAGAATTACTCTAAACCTTTACAGATTTAATAACAAATAATAACATTCACATCGATTGTTTTAATGATCCCCCTGCATTCTCAAGAAGGAATATAGATCCCCATTAAAGAGTGTACGTTTTTTATCATCATTTTCTATTGATCAAGACAAGCAGGCGAGTGGCTGACTGACAGAGGGATGGCGTTGGGCAGCAGGCCAAATTTCTATTAATTCCTTACTGGGTGGAAGTACTGTGCACCCACTGGCCGCACTGCAGACCACAGCACTCCTGCTCCCACACAGCCAAAGTCCTGGAGAAGACCTCCAGAAGGGACCGCCTTTGCGAATTGCCCTCCTTCCCTGCACACTTAGGGCCAAGGAAAGTCCCTGTAGCCAGGACCGAGTACGTGGACAGAGTCCTACATTGCTCCATAGGAGCAAGGCCAGGAGCATGCTCACAGGCGCCGTTTTTTATTTGGTAAATATTCACAACTTTTACACAAAGCGCTGGCACACGCGCACAGCTGGGGTATGATACACCAGAGGAAAAAACCTCGGGTGTTTCATATCGTCTGGTGTAAACCTGTGCACTGAACTGAATTAATGGAACTGTGCCAGTTCACAGCAGATGAGATTTTCACCAATTTAAAGATTAGTAAGGAATGCTCAGTGGAATCTCACTGCTCCTAGAATGGGGTTTTTTCTGCTTTTTTTTTTCCCCTATATCATTCCTGAGACCATGGTCAGAGAAGTTATTACGATTGTCTGAAATACACGGGCTGAACTAAATACACACCACACTTGCTCTGTGATTTGAGCCAACAAATCACAACCATTTCATTTTTTTTTTTCCACCAGTATTTTCAGAAGGGTAATTGTGCTAGATGTACTTTAAAGCAACTTTAAAAAAAAGAAACCTAGAGGAAAAATGTATTTTTCAGTTAAGAGAAAATAGGATCAATTTAAAGATCTTACTATTTTTAAACTTCACATTAGATACATGGCTGATAAGTAAAGCAAAACCCAAATATTCGATTCTCAGCACAAGCTGATCGTTTGCTAGTGTGGCGATACCACTGCCATGCAAGCAACCCTGGCAGCGGGCTTTAGGAAACCCCACGATGAGCTTCATGATTTAAATTCCTATTACAGAACAGTTTGTACAGTGAAGTAGTTACATATCTCCAGTATTATTGCATTTTGAGCACTAATCATAAGGCTGCGATGGATCTATGCAAAGATTAGTGCCATGCAAATATTGTGAGATAATGCGTGAGGATTTGTGTCACGTGAGTTTATTAACAGCCGTGCCTATAGCAGTTCTTCGCCTGCCCCGAGGCACGAGCAGGGACGAGCACCAGCACCTGCTCCGGAGCATGGCGGTGCAAAACGCCACAGAGCAGAGCCGGGCAAAAGGTCTGCAAGCCCCTGGGCAGGGGCGTGTGGTGACGGGCAGCTCCTGTGCTGAAGGGGCAACTGAAAAGCGGTCCGGGAATAGGAGCTTCTGCACCGCGTGTCCCACTGTTGATCGCACGTGGCAGAAATACGTGGTTACACACTGCAAAACACAGCGGGTCACCTTTGCAGGTCCGTGCAGAGTGAAGGAGCTCCTGAAATCACAGGAGGATTAACTTCAGCGACATTGGGTAACTTTTCAGCATATTCAGACTGATCTGTAATGTGTTAACTCTTGGAAAAAGCTAATGCTTGTAATTGCCTCAAAAAACCCCAACCCAACACCAAAATATACATTCTGCCTTAAATCTCTTATCAGTTACGGCTATTTCTACGCTTCCCATGTACCACAAACTGTCCTGCAAACGCAATCCGTCCTATCAAAGTCAGTGGGTTGGAGTCAGAGGGACACCTGAAATGCATATCTAATTTTACATACTTTTTTCAAATACGATTCAAAAACGTTACAGTTGAAATACAGGCAAACGTGTTCTCTATAATAACAACAGACTTAAGCCTGTGCTTAAGCTTAATCTTGTTGAACTGAAGACATTAAGACAACTTACACACATAGCGCTAAACATAAGAGTTTTGTGTTCAGGGGCTCAGGGAATTAGCTGACCCAACCAAAAAAGCTGGATGCTTAAATGTAAAAGTAGGAATAATCACTTCTTACCCTTGTACATGGCCAAGTACTACACTTGTGTGACAAGATTTACTGATTTCCCAATGTTCCCCATATATCATACTTAAGAAAATTACTTTTTTCAGCAAAGACCTCTAAGAGATATAGATAGTTATTTTATGAGATTTTGCAAATTAAAATAAATCTCTTATTACTTTAAATCACCGTGATTTGATTAAATCATTATTCTTACACATAGAGAGATGATACAACCTAATGGCTTCATTTATTTTCCACCCCAGGATTAATATATAAATTAACTACATGGTGATGAAACAGACTTTAAAAAAAAAAAAAAAAAAAAAAATAGGAGGGGTAGGGGAAAGAGACCCAATCCCAAGCATTACGGAGGGCGGTGAAGTGCAGGCAAGGAGAGGGACGAGCATCACTTGGGTGCGATGCCACCAAAACCTGAACACTTTGGGGTGTCTCCATGCTTCGCTCAGTGGGATACTCACGGTGCCAGCCCAAGCGCCCTTTCGATTGGGACAGGAGTTATCAGCAGAGCTTAAGTGACTGAAATTAGCAATCACTGGGGGAAGATGGGAGTGCCTCATCCCCAGCTGGCTGGAGTCAGGCTCTGCACGTCAAATTTTATCTGGGTGTTTTATTCTGCGCCATTTACGGTCAGTCATGGGGATGGAGAGGGCCAGCACAGCACCAGCCCTGCCCCCGAACCACCCACAGCCCTCCAGCCTCCCCCTCCGCTCTCCAAAACCCCTCTCGGCTCCTCCGGACCAGCCCATCGCTAAGGATGAAGGATGCCACAGCGCCTGGAGCCGGGAACGCTTAGAAGAGCGGCTCAATCCTCAACCAGAAAATGAGGCTTACTGACTTGTGGTTGCTTTTTACACCCAAAAAACCCCCAAATGATTTATTTCTAACATTAATCTTGCATCTCTCTTTCCATTTGATGTTACACGTTGCCTGTTTCTGCCTGAAAGCATAACGCTCAACTTCCCTGGCAGAGATGGCCGAGGGAATTATACATGCTTTGGAGGACAAACCAGGCTCCCAGACTAACGACGCGGTTTGCCATGGTCAGCTGCATTACGGAGGGGAAAAAGGCAGGTTTGCAGAGGAGGCATTTATCCTGGGGAAAGCGTCAGGCACACACCAACAGGGAAAGGATGGGCTGCAGGCGAGAAAGACTGCTGCAGGAGGGCAGGGAAGTAGCCAAAAAAAGAGCATTCCCCTAGGAAAGGAAAGATTAAAATAGGGGACCCAACGCTGAACTGGCGCCAGTGAAATCAGCAGCAGCCAAGTGAAGTTTCCGGGACCTCAGGGGGTGAACTGCGGGCGGGTGGCTCGTGAAGACCCACGACGATAACGTGCTGCTGGCGTGGATGAACCAGACATTTTTTTAAGAGAGACTTCTGTCACTTCTTGTTTACCAAATCGCTAGCACACGCTGTGAAGCATCTATTTCATGTGTCAGCAGTGACTTCGAGGGCTCTGGGGTTATTTAATAAGGAAAATAATTAAGCCTAATTAAAACACAAAGTTGTTGACCTACTGCATTTCTCATGTGCCTAAAGTGTTTTCATTCTCAGCCCAAGCGGCTTGTGAGCAAATACAACGTATTGACCCAATTTCGTACAAGTAGTGATTTTACCAGTTTATGATATTTTTATTCTCCTCTATTTTGTCCAAAGTATGTCCACACTTATGACTGCTGGTTGTACAAATTTGATTTACCCAGCTAGTAAATCATCGCTTACTATGATTACTGATACCAAGTGAGCTGAAAGCAGCTACTCAGATAATTTTCTGATTTTCCTAGCATTCAAGCCAAAATAGTTTAGTTTACTGACATTAAATCTGGGATAAAAGCATTAGGTGTGGAATGATAAGATCAATTTTAAGACAGCTAGTCTTTTTTCAGATTTTATTATGTTGCCCAAGCCACACACTACATAGTATTATGGAGCCGTTAAGATAGTCTACAGATATTTTCTTGACCTTCTCAGTCAATAAAAAGGTCATAACATTACGTGATTTTATTAACTTCCTTCATGCCACAAAAATGCTTTGCAGTTGTTTTCTTTTTTAATAGTTGCCGATTATAACAGTGAAAAAAGGGTATTTTAGTTGATGTCACATTTGACTTCTTATATACGTGGCATAAAGCACGTACAAAGGAAATTCAGCTTGCCGTACTTAGGGCAAATCTGGGATTTTAAGCTATAAAGCTTCTATTGTGGAAATAGATATATATTGGCTAAGTATCATCGTTATCACTTTTATAAAATTATACAGCTGCCATGGCAATGAGATCACGACCTAGGTGGTGTCTAGCCAGTGCTGTAATAGAAAGGTTAATATAGAAGTATATTATTATTCATTATTCTACATTTTATTGCCCTCAGGCACTTCTTACTTTCACAGAGCTCCCATTTATATCAATATAAACAGTAGAAACCCCTAAATTTATTTCTCCTATTTGTTATTTTTATTGCCATACCAGCTAGAGGCCTCAGCGGAGGATGAGATTTTCCTGTTGTAGCAGGCACTGGACACACACAACAAGGAGCTCGTCCCCATCCCCGGTTTCTCTTGCTGCCACGGTCTTCTGGATGGCATCAGGATCATCTCACCCAGGAAGGCTGATGTTCAAACCCAGAGAGACCCACCGTTTTCTTTATGAACAACAAAAAGACGAAATCCATGCCTCAGAGCATCGAGAGAATTGTTATGGGGCGGAAGATGAAGAAGGCTTGTGCTCCTCTTCCCCCGAACAACTGCAGACTTCATAATGCATAAGATTTTTGCATTTTCAGCCACAGAGGGAGTTTCTAGGTTGACACCGGTATAAGTCATCCGGGTTGCTTAATGCATATGGTGCTCTGCTTTCAGCTGAATACTTCACTTCTTATTCAAACGACTCCTGCTGCCGGAATGAATAATTTTTTATGAATTGCAATATGCAGAGTCCCAGCCAAGGGAGAAACGCGGCTCACATAAGCCTACTCTTGCGAGTGAGGATCTGTATCTGCCATAAAGATTATCATCCGAATCAGGCCAAAGAGAACGGATTTAAAAATACATCCAGAAGCAGAACGTCTCTCCCAGTAATTCACCCTTTCCTGCTGCCCAGTTATTGGAAATGGGCTATTTGTCTTGCCAGGACCTTATCCATGAAGTACTCTTTTTTTTTTTTTTTTCCCCTCATACCTGAAGATGAGTGAAAAGCTTTTTTTTTTTTTTTAAATATGTATCTCAAGGCAACTTAGTTAACACCTTGCTTTCCCTCTCACTTGCATACCCAGTCTTCTTGAAATTATCTGTTGCTTTCTGCTTTACAGAAAAATAGATCAGCTTCTGCATTAATCTCGTCTGGCAGCAGCAGAACTCAAGTAGAGTTAAACAGCATCACCCAGGGACCTGGAGCAAAGCGGTGGCACATCAGGCCCATGGGTCAGGGTGCTGATCACTCTTCCCCATCAATAATACTTACCCCCAGATTCTGAACTGTTATTTCACTTTTTCATTTGCAATTACCTATTTAACTACATCCCTTTGTATGCGCTGATGTCTTCTGCCCACCAGTTTTCTGAGTTCTTCCTTCCCACCCTTTTTGACTAAACGGGAGAAGCCGCTCCGCAGATGGCCTGTTTCATTTTAATAATGCAGAGCAGTAAAATCAGAGAGATACAGAAGGTCTAAACGCAGAACATGAGAGCGGGTTTCTTCCCTTTGATAGCAGCAGCAGACAAAATGCACATTGCGTATCCTTAAAAGCATTTAAGCTCAAGTCATCTGCTTGCGTAATTTAAAATGAGGATAAAAATACAGAAATCCCTCTACATCGTAATGCAGCAACTGGAATAACCCTTCAGTATGTTCAACAGGTTAGAATTGACGATAATAAAAACCAAAACTCAACCAGCACACGTAACGAACATGCCAAAATAAACGAAAGGGAAGGTCAGAGCTGTCCACGGAGGAGAGGCTGCAGCCACTGCCCGGCTCCACTGTGGAGGACGGCTGAGGTTAAGCACCGCAGCCTCCCCAGCACACCCTGACTGCTCAGGCGATCGCACCCCACGCCACCGCTGCACACATGCTCTAATTCGGCAGATGAGCCAAGAACAGGACCGACAGCCATGCCGCAGAAAAGGTAATTTTCCATCATCCTGTGATACACGACCTAAATTCTGAGCCGTAAAGTCATAAATAACCCTGGCGGTGGTCGATGTGCCATTCTGGCACACGCACTTAAAATCAACTTGCAAAAAACCAAATCAATGCTCGGTTGCATTGTTATACCTTCCCAGCAAACAAAACATGAAAGGAAATCAAAGCCCGTCCTCCTCCTGCCTGCGGTGGGAGTGGGAGAATAAGGCGAGACACCGATGGAGGCTGGGACGTACCTGGCTGCTGGCGCGCGGGAGGGGAGCACGAGGGGCAGCCGCAGCCCGAGCCCCGGCCTGCAGAACTCGCTGGGTTTCAAACATTAGTTCCTTATAGCGCATTCAATTCCTTCAACATACAGAGTTAATGTTCATTCTTTCTCTGTATAAATTTGCGCGTGCCTCGCCAAAGTGTTACCACGTCAACAGGAATAATTACAACATGTGTAAATATATTTGTGTATCCCAAAATTTATAGGCGCGCTCACAGACCCATACTTACACACACACAGCCCCCCCAAACCACACATCGAGAGTTGCCACTTTTTTTTTTTTTTTTTACTGTTGACATGGCAACACCGGCGAGATAAAAGTAACAATGCTCTTTCAAACCGCGGTTTAGCGCGATGCCCCTTTCTGCAGAGCCATCATTTAAACAGTATGCACGGCAGACACCGGCGAGCCCGAGCCGCGAGCTGCAGTCAGGTGGAGCCAATCCATGAACTGGCATGACGGAGGCTGGGGGATTTGACATAATTGGCTGTGCACAGCAAAGCCGTGCCTCCGTTTAAACTGCTATATCTGCTGCCAATCTCATTTTCAAATTCCCCTTGAGATAACATCCCTAAGAAAATATCACCCGAAAACTCCATTGCATTCTTCCCTTCCTTTTTTTCCGTAAAGTCTTAAAAAAAAAAAAAAAAATTACTTCCTCGATTTTTGACAACTGATTTCTTGATTATAAGGCAGCTTTAATCATGCCATCCAGCCAGAGCGTGCTAGGATGCAAGACAGAGCGATATAATTGCTGTTCCCTCCCTCCGTCTCTACAGTCTTCTGAGCTGAGGCCGCTAACATAAAGTTTCAGCTTCCACTCCAACTGTGCGCGTTAATCACATCAAACCACAAGGTGCTACCCAGAACAAGTGCTCAGACTTGTATGCGAAAAGACAAAGATAAAGGTAGCGGGGATGATTTCTGCGCTGGGGGTATGGTACGATCACCGGGGCTGGCCTCGAGGCCGTGGAGCCCTGCACAGGAACGCCCGCATCGCCCCAAGGTCTTGTCACTAGAATATCCTGCATCTTTTGGGGAAAACAGAAAACCTTTGCAATTTTAATTAAATATTTCAGTAGCAGAATATCCTCTAGGCACCCATTCTTCATCACCTCTACTCTTTCTCTCTCCATTTCCCGGGGCTACCCCATGGCCAGCTCAGCAACCCCTTTGGGATCCTGGCCAGCCTTAAGGACCACCCAGCGCCCTTTGCCAGTTCCCGGCTCAGATCCTCTCCTCATTTTTCTGCATTTCTGACGCGCACCCAAGAAGCCAGGAGGCTGCAGCGACGGCACCTGGAGAGACCTGAGCCTTGTCCCCAGCAAACAGCACAGGGATCTTCCCAGAAGACAGATATCCACCAGTATCTCCCTGGCTGCTGCGGTGAGACCGAATCCCACGCTTCCGACTGCCCCAGCGCCGAGCACCAGCCAGGGCAGAGCTGCTGGAAACGGGGCAGCAGGGCCTCGGCCAGAGCCGGCAACCGGCAGAGGCACCTCCAAACCAGGCAGATTCAGGGGACCGCTCTCATCAGAGATGCCTTAGTAGAGATGAATAAAACACTAAGGAAACTTTTAAATGGCTCTCAAGTTGCAAGATAATTTGTATTCCCCTCTCTTCATACCAACACATTAACCAAATACATTATTTCCATAATGAGGAGATGAACATCTGTGTGGCTTCCCAAAATTTCAAGTGGCAATACTCGAGACAAGTATTCTCTCTTTGGGGATTGATACATCAGCATTTTAAATAATTGCCAAAGCTAAAAACATAATTTAAATTCTACAGAGACATTAAAGAAAGAGTTCAGGTGTGATTTAGATTTTTTTTTTTTTTTTAAAATAAAGCACACTAATTTAACTCCAGAAATTAAAGTTGCTGCAGTATTGTATTCAGCTTTGTAGTCGGCCCTCTGTAAGTGAGCTGCTTAATGCAAACTTTAACGGAGCATGAGAAACGTCAATATCTGAAATAGCGTCATGTTACTGAAAGTTACAATAAGATAGAGCTGGGTCTCTGAAGTGCTCAGATACCCTGTGGCACAGCAGGGCGGTCCACAGCCCCTGTGAGCCGGACGCCATCTCGCCTGGTGGAAAACCCACACCACCGGCCAGGTGCAGAGACGTGCTCCCAGCTCACCTGGCTTCATTTCTTCCTTGCTTTTGTCTAATAAATCCACTAGATGTCCAGAAAAAAAACCCCAAAAAAACCAAAAAACCACCCAAAACCAAAAAACTAAACCAAAACAAACGAACAAACTTTGCAAAGAGGCTATTTCACTGCTTAGTTTCTGACTTAAGCAATCGCTTATGGCACCTGGGAAGTCTCAGAAGCCATTTCCAGCCACAAGCAACGCACATTCACGAGTGCCCATCACCACCCCTGCGTGGGAAGGGGCCAGCAGTCACTCAAACCTCCTGCTCAGAAGCAGCCACCCCACAGATTTTGTTTCCCTTTAACCCAATGCCTCAGCTGTGCATTACGACTAACACACAAAAATACCTTCAACACCTTTCTTTCCACAGCACCGCAACCATTTTCCCCTTGTCCTTGCCTCCTTTGCGCAGCAGCAGGCTGTAACCATCACAGAACCATAAACATTACAAACCACGGGATGAACCCAGAGAACAAACAGGCTCTTTCCATGCAAAAAAAAGCGTGGCCTGCAGGTCGAGGGAGGGGATTCTGCCCCTCTGCTCTGCTCTGGTGAGGCCTCACCTGGAGCCCTGCGTCCAGCTCTGGAGCCCTCAGCACAAGGAGGACACGGAGCTGTTGGAGCGGGTCCAGAGGAGGCCACAAAAATGCTCCGAGGGCTGGAGCCCCTCTGCTATGAGGCCAGGCTGAGAGAGTTGGGGCTGTTCAGCCTGGAGAAGAGAAGGCCCCGGGGAGACCTCAGTGCGGCCTTGCAGTGCTTCAAGGGGCCTAGAGGAAAGATGGGGACAGGCTTTTTAGCAAGGCCTGTGGTGACAGGCCAAGGGGTGATGATTTTAATCTAAAGGAGGGGAGATTTAGGCTAGATAGAAGGAAGAAATGTTTTACACTGAGGGTGGTGAAGCACTGGCACAGGTTGCCCAGAGAGGTGGTGGAGGCCCCATCCCTGGAAACATTGCAGGTCAGGTTGGACGGGGCTGTGAGCAACCTGATCTGGTTAAAGATGTCCCTGCTCACTGCAGGGGGGTTGGGCTGGATGGCCTCTACAGGTCCCTTCCAACCCAAAGCATTCTGTGATTCTATGAAACATCCTTAGCAACAAAGCCTGCGTGGCAGCCTCAGCACACCTACGTGGAAGAACAGAGGGATGTCAATAACTTCCAGATGTCATTAGCAACTCCTTCCATTAGATCCCAAAATATTTTTCTTTGGAAATTTATGCTGTGTGAAGTGTAATTAAACTGAGAAACACAGACTGAACTTGAAAACAAAGATTAAAAGTATTTCCTCATTACAAGTGTAACTGAAGGCTCCCTTGAATAGCTTAACCACTACAAGTACCCCAGGAAAGAAACTAGAGAAAGAAATAAAAGTTCAGTTTCACTTCAGAAACATCTGCGGGAGCTACTGCGTCGCAGGTGCTTGGGTACGTACCAGACTGGAAGAAAGCCAAGAACCGCATCTACTCTGCTTGGCGTAGAGAAGCAAAGACGCTGGCACCATACCTGTTCATGGAGAATGTATTAAGGCCTAGGCACTACAGGTGGCGATTATCAGTGTAACAGCAAAACACTGACTCTAATTAGGATTCATCATTATTCACGAGCAATTACACTGTTCTCTTTTCAGTAATAATAATCAATTTGAGGCCCCTCACTTGCTTCGTACTTCATTCTTTCAAATTCCAACACAATTACTTTTTGGAAGGTGAGGTACATCAGGACCATGCACAACGAGCTATTGCTGAACCACCAGCAGAGCTGAGAGAGCCGTATGGGGCTGCGGGGGGGGATTGGGTTTTTTTTCTCTTTTTTTTTTTTTCCTGCATTTTTATATCTTGGATTAGTAGAAAACTTTAGTTTCCCTGGCCTTTCTTTATTAAATAGCTTGCATGATTAATCACATTATTAATTGTGTCCTAACTTAGTTACGAGCGAGGAAAGACTACAGGTGTAAAAAGCTCTGGCTGACAGCAGCTCGATGCCAGGTGTAGATGGGAGCTCTTGGCCCACTCACTGTGCATATGCATGAACTGCAAATGGAGAATAACAGCTTTTGACTCTTCAAAAAGCAGTCGCTGCTGCAGAACAGCAGTGCAGGGGTGGCTCAGCCAGCAGCGGGAGCGGACACACAGCACCTGGGCTTGGGCCGCGCCAACAGCCCCTGCTCCCCCAAACCCCATCACCCAACAGAAAATGGAAGTTTTCTAGCAGAGAAAATGTCAATTAATTCGCCCCATTGCCCAGCACGCACAGTGCTCAGCGTCCCTGGCAAGCCTTCCTCCCTGAGGGCAGCGGTGCAACGCTGTGCTGCTGGGGAGAGATGCTCCAAGATGCACCGTACGCCTTTCAGTGAAGCAGGCGGTAATTCATCGGCACTACCAAAGGAGTCTGTAGAGCTGCTCCTTTCTGGAGGCAGAATCAGGCGGAAGAGTGGAAGGGAGCAGCAGAAACAGAGGGCGAATAGAACTCAGCTGAAAGCTCCTTGGAGGGGATTAGTGATCACTGAAGTCTCAGACACTGAGCTTGTGCTTTCTCTTTCTAGATCTTTTTCTTTCCTTCCCCTAGTTTTAATAGTGGTTTGAGAGTGGTCAGAGGGACAGTGACAGCCTAAACCAGAAGTTCTCCATCTTATACCATCTCATGAGGCTGAGGGGAGACCTTATCGCCCTCTACAACTGCCTGGGAGGAGGGTGTAGCGAGGTGGGTGTTGGTCTCTTCTCCCAAGTAACAAGCGATAGGAGGAGAGGCAATGGCCTCAAGTTGTGCCAGAGGAGGTTTAGATTGGATATTAGGAAAAACTTCTTTACTGAAAGAGTGGTCAAGCACTGGAACAGGCTGCCCAGAGAGGTGGTGGAGTCCCCATCCCTGGAGGTGTTCAAAAAACGTGTAGACGTGGCACTTTGGGACATGGTTTAGTAGGCATGGTGGTGTTGGGTTGACGGTTGGACTGGATGATCTTAGAGGTCTTTTCCAGCCTTAATGATTCTATGATTCATAGCAAGCAGGTGTTTCCCACGACCACATCCTTCAGCCCCTTTCAGCCCCAGACTCAAAAGTGGCGTAGCAGTCTGAGGCAAACTGGAGTACACTGGTTGCATTACAGCAACCGCAGGAACGCACACGAATAAGTGAATTAATTTCCAGATGGACTATGTCATGTAACTGAAACAAAGGCTGAACTACACTTTCTAGACATATTATCTTAAACTGCACAGAGGGGTATCTTTACTTGCAATCGTGTAGTTCTTCACCATCCTACAATTATATTTTAACTATGACACAAAAGGTTTGCGTTTACCTACCCTTACCAGGAGATCAAGATCATCGATCTATTGACTTCACTTCACTAAAGATCTAGCATATGCGATTACATTGAGGATTTTTTTCTGAATTTTCCATTTCCTTTGGTCATTACAGTGCTGTCACACAGTCAGTCGACACAATGAAAACACATTCCCGAAGCAGATCAGCAAACCCAGCATGAGCGAAGTGAGCCCTTTAGCATTCATCGTATCATCTTTAAGGAAATTATGTGTATTATTATGTGTATTATTTCCTAAACTATCGCTTTCAAAAGCCTATAATCATTCAAGCATTAACAACACAAACTAAAAGGAAAAAAACCCCAACCACACAAACAAGAAAGCCCTTTCAAATCTCTGCCCACTTCCTAAAATTAGCACATTTATTTTTGCGTCTGAACCTGTCTTACCCCGTGGAGCTCAGCCTGTTTCAGAAACACACAATTCACGTGTGTTGGTGTGCAGGGAGCCCCAGCAGCGGAGAAGCTGGAGCCCGCAGAGATCTTTCCCGGGATGCTCCAGGTCCCCACGGTGAGAACTGGGATGGTAATCAACAGCTACTCATGCAGGAAAGCACAGACACCAATAAACATGTAATGCTTACAGTGAACACATTTTTAACATATAATGGAAGCATATGAATTTGCTACTTGCAGCCAGGGATGCCATACTTGCATTTTACTCTAATAAAAGCCTCAAACATTTTTATTTTTGCTTTGCTTGAGAGATTGTGATGTAGTATTTCTTTTATGGCTTGTTAATAAAGGGAAAGAATAAGTAAGTCATAGAGGATTTCAGAGACTAATTTTAACTGGCCTAGAGAAAGAATCTTTTTAGGTTGTAGCAACAGAGTCAGAAATACCAAAAGAGAAAAATTTCTTGCGAGAATTTAGGAACTTTTGCTTTCAGTATCTTTCAAAGTCAGAGAAAAACTGACCCCAAAGAGGAAGAGAAATATTAAACAAGTTAATACTTACTACCATTTGTAAAGAGTAATGGAAAAGCTGACAAGATAAAGAAATGTTGAGATGTATGAATTTGAACAAAGCAGAGTGCAAATAATGTGTTACTGTAAATATACCTGACTCAAAGTGATCTTGGTAGAGGATTTAATATACATGAAGGAATTACACATAAGATTTAACAGACGTTTCTGCTAAAACATGCGCAGTTTCTTAGAAGAGCAGAAGTGAGGAGTGCTGAACGTACGTACCTGCCCCCTCATCCTCCGGGCAGCTGGGTGGGCAAGGGCACGAACAGCACAGACTGGTTTAATGGAACGAGACCCAGCAAATAACAAAGCAAGCCTCCTGGATGCCGCGAGGCTCAGCTGGCAGTACGGGTTCAACGCAGCTCAGCTCCTCTTTGCCATCACACAAGAACCTGCCGTGTTTCACGACCAACGTGAAATTCACGGGAAGGTGCAGGCAGTGTGGCCGCTGACGGCACGATGCTACGGGAGCTCCCCAGCGCTGGGAGGAGCAGGACATGCTTTCCATCTTGGCTGCTGCCTCTCCCTGCACAGATGCTCCCCCAATGGGCTATGCTGGCATTTACTTAGCAGATGGCAGGGGGATCATGTTTCTTTCATTTTAATTTCTAATATATTAACGTTATTTTATTTTTTTGTTGCAAAAAATAAGCCTTGTAGAAAAAACTGATGACTGAACCTTTTATTTCTCCCATCACCTTATGGCACAAGCAGATTGTATTTGTATTCTGTGTTTCACTGGCCCCAATTTCAGTGTCTGAAGCTTCCCAGATTAAAACACTGTAATAACTGTAAAGGAAAATAAATGGTCACCTAGTATCCATGGCCCGAATCCCAAAGCCCTTACTCGGAGCTCTTTCTTGAGCCCAAATTTGTCCCCAACGTGAGCAAACATTAAGAGAGACCATCGGTCCTTCTGTTCAAATAAGTGTCATTCTTCATTGCCTATTTTGCAACACCCATGGGCAGTCCACCAGGCACTGGACTGGAAACGCTACCTACTATATTAAACCCTTTCTGCTTTGCCAAAGCAGTATATCAGAGATGAAAAATTATCTGTTCCATTAGGAACAATCTGTGGTTCTCAGCCCTCCTGCAGAATGGCATTTCTAAAACTAGATATTCGGGACCATTCATGGCTATTTTTACCTAAAACATGAACGGTTTATTTCAGAAAGCTCCTGCAATTTCTTTTTTACATGAAAAATACATGGAATATAAATGGTAAAACAAATACTCTGCCAATATACTTCCCATGAATTAGAAAAATGTGTTAACCTCTTAAATTATAGTGTAAGAAATGTCAGGAGAGATGCAACTCCCACGCAAAGAGGAGAGGGGAGCTCTTCCCTCTCCCTCCCCATCCCCACAGAAGCAGCCCCAGATTTGGACCCTGCCATGCTGGCAGACGTAGGGTATGATGCTTCAGATGGACTACGGGAACACCTCACCACCCACCCTCCCTAATTCCCTTCTCCTGCTCCTTTCTTTCAGCGATGAAACCGCTCATTCCCTCAGCTGGGTTCCCTAACATCCCCTCAGCTCCCTGCATCAGCTGGGCTGAGTCAAGGAGGCAAACACAACGCGAGTGCTGTGCTTGGCATGGTATTGGTGCCAGTACTGCTCCAAGGGAGTGGGAGAAGGTGGTAAAATCTTTTCTTGACTTCTGTTTCCATGCCTAAACAGAATGCCAAACTAAAACATTATTTTGCTATAATTCTCCACGAGCCCGCTCTGCTTCGGCAGCCCAGGAGGGGCGCGCTCATGCAGGGTCTGGTGAGGTCCCCTAAGCATCATCATTCCCCAGATCCTGGAAATCCTGCCAATTTCACTAACAAACAGAAAATGAATTCCTTTCAACAAATGAGGCTTGAAACTCTGCACAGAAGCAAGGACTAGCAGCACCAGAAAATGCTAGGATTTCCTAATCTGGGGGGGTTGTATATGAAACTGTCATCTGCCTTCTTCATGTGCTGGCTGTGTGCTATCCACGTGTTGCTCTTGCAAGGATGGAAAGTTTGGTTGCCAGCCTAAGCTGCCCTTGGCTCTGCTGCCTTGCAAAAATGCTGGAAAGCAGCATATGGCTGTCTGCTGGGTGGAGGAAGAAACGCTCCCCCGTGGACCCCCTCCAACCACGGATACCCATTAACGCCTTCTGCGCAGAGCAAACCTGCAGAGGAAGGCTTGGAGGTTCCTACCAGATCACATGCGGATCAGGAGCTGGCACACAAAGATAGCAGGCTTTCTAAAAATAAAACCCTTCCTTTCTGGGTGGAAATACTCTGCCCAAATGTGCCCAACAGATAGCTCAGACAACTTCGGTGTGAGATCATTGAGAGAAAAATTGTTCTTCAGAAGATGCAGTTCAGGGTATTCCAAAACAAAGACCACTGATGATATATCTGCACAGTGATCAACAGCTAAATATTATTCTGTGAATTATCTCTTCCTACAGCATCAGCCATTCTAGTCTGTATGTGTGTGCGTGCACTCATCTCTCTCTCTCAAAACAACCACCCACACAATCTCCAGTGTCCTGAAATAACAGTGAAATATGAACATCAAAGAGAAAATGCCAACATAAGCCCTGGGAGCAATACACAAAATACAGAAATAGAGAGCGAGACACTTCTACCCACAGAATGAATAACAGCTGGCTCCGATCAGAGAAGTACCTTGATTTTGAGCAAGCCAGGTCTGTCGCAGGTTGGGCGAGCAGTTTACTTCATTTCAAGGACCCAGAGAGAAAGCTGCCTAAATCTTTATTTTACAACGTTCTTTATGGTCCAATTAGAGCTTTCTACCTAATTTCTTTGCTATGAAGCAGCAATGCCATTTGAAAAGGTACTGGTTCAAACCCCATTTGAGATAAAATTTCTTGATAATGCTGTTGCGGTTATGAGCTGTGCCTTGCACCGAGCGGTGGCAGATAATTCTCTTTAGTACTCTAAAAAGATCACACCCTCAAACTGTCTAAGAAACCCCAAAAGAACACCACAAAAGAGCCAGATGTGTAACTTCAGCAAAACCCTACACTGAAATGATGTAGAAATTCACATTTTGGGCTGCAGCAGTATGTGGTTTTTTTGAATGCTCTCCCTCATGGGAGCTCCGGTTTGGAGCGCTTTGGGGCATTTCCTTTGAGTCTGCAGCAGCACTGAGATTACAGTTGAGACTCTTATTTCTCAGTGACTAACACTTATAGGGAATAATATATATAATATAGGGAATCTTAAACAAAAGAAAAACCCACGGAAAGCTTCAATGCCTTCATTTAAAAGAAAACTACAAAAATAACATTAATTTGAAACTTCATAAAAATTGCGTTTCTTAACTTCTCTATATCCGCATATTAAAAAATAACGCTACCCTTAAGCTACTGTCTCTCTGAACTTACTAAACCTCTCCCCAGAGCCTTCGCTTCAACCCACTGAAGTCAGGCACCGCAGTGCTACTGCAACACCACAGCGACTGCACGATTTCTGCCTACAGTCAGGGACTAGACCTGTTTGCCCGAAGCTCCAGCATTGCCCTATCGATCAGCCTCAGGAGACTGGCAATCGCCGGGCAGCGGTATTTAAGCCAACATTTAATTCCACCACACTTTTCATCGTGAAGCTTCAAACTGGCAGCCCACAAAAGAGCGTATAAGACAAGCGAGGCGTGATGCCTGGCTCACTAAGCATCCCGGCTAAAGCATGCTCGCTGATCCATCCCGCTGCCCAGCACCTTGCACACGTCTGTCTGTCCATCTGTCCTTGCGCGCTGCGCTCCTGTATCATGAGTCTGTACGTTCGCAGGCAAGAGGCAATGAGATTCAGCACTAAGCCAGGAGGAATCAAAGCTAATCTTAACTCCCAGAGTGACTTTTCAACAGGCTGGAATCGATACGCAATAAAGTTTTCACGTCTGCAAGTGTGTCTTGGATTCCCAGGTTACAGCAGTATTAATTTAAATTCAATTAATGGCTTCATCAGCATTGGGAAAGATACATTCCCAGCAAGTTTGTGGGTAGAATGACTTTAAACACTGCGTGATTGATACAGAACAAAAAGGTAAATTCTTCCTTCACCCGCGCTTGGCCAGCTAACGGGTTTTCTGTAAAGAATACAAAGTGCCAGGTGAGAGCATCTTTTTGACAAAGTGTATGGGATGAAATAACAAACCTATCTTAACTGATGATACATTTCTGTATTTACTTAATTGTATGAGCACACAACACCCTTAGTATTTTAATTCCAAAGCTGGTAAAGATCATTTACTCACGGGGGAAAAAATACAAATAAACCTTTATAGATATCGTCCTTCGTGCAAACTTTACTTGTAAGAGATAGTGTCCAAACCAGAGTCACTCTGCCAAACTACTGACACAAAGCGGCCTTGAAGAGTATTTCCTGATTGTTGTTACTTGTAACTACAGTATTTAAAACCCCAGAAACCAGGGAGGTGCCCCCTCCCAGGCGCTGGAGCCCGCTGCTGGCAGTGCAGGGAAGGGAAGGTTGCTGAGCTGGTCCCGCTGCTCTCAACCAGCCACGCTGGAGGGGCCAAGGAAGGACAAATCCACCGGTGCTGGAGCCTTTCCAGCAGTGCAGAAAGTAAAACAGGTCAGATGGGCGGTGGCAAGGAGATGAGAGGAAAACTCAGGGGAGGTAATGGGAAGAATGAGTAAATTTAGGAGTGATGGTCCATGCTACTTCTCTTATGTCTTTTCCCTTACGATTGGTGTCCCCTCTGGCTTTT
This sequence comes from Balaeniceps rex, assembly GCA_013401315.1. NCBI lineage: Eukaryota > Metazoa > Chordata > Aves > Pelecaniformes > Balaenicipitidae > Balaeniceps > Balaeniceps rex. The sequence goes on along the minus strand of VYZW01006368.1, from coordinate 45,090 downwards.
GGTGTCCACGGGCTCTGCTATAGCGAGGCTGCAGCGATCCCCTGGCCCCAACAGCCCCACAGCCCGGGATGGACCAAACCCCCTGAGCCAGATCTTTCCATCTCACTCTCTTAAAAGCACACACTCGTGCCCCAGGAACGCAGAGAAAAAGCTTGAGAACAACCGAGCACTGTAAAAGACCCTGAACCAGGCTATAAACAAAAAAAAATCCAAACCGGACTATTTTACAAATATTATGAGATAAGGCAGCCTCCTGTTCTGTTCAGGGAGGAGGTGGGTAGGTGCTGCACAAAGCGCATCTTTCCCAGCAAAACATCCTGGGGTAAATGCAGCCACAGCTCGATGCAGAACAGCATGCCCATATTTATTAACGTTGGATAAAACTCAACACTGTCACAACACAGAGGAAAATGAACCCTGAGCTCCTTTGCTTTGCTAGGCTGGGGATGTGAAGGTAAAATATTTGAGAGCCACTAAATAGCGAGATATAATTTCATTCTAATTTTTTCTTAAATCACTACTCTTTCATTGTTGTTTTTGTTTTGTTTTGTTTTTTCTGGGTTTAATACTGCCCAAACAAAAAAGAAGCAAATTGGAAATAAAACCGAAACATTAAAAACATGATTCACCATCTCTTTGGAAGACAAACAACTGAAAAATTCAAGGACAGTTTTGTTGGTTTACAGCACTTGCAACGTTTCTATTGTTTTTAAATAGCTATGCACTTCCTTGTGCGGAATTTGGGCCATCCTTTGACCTCACAGCTGAGAGCTTCACAAGATCGCAAACCTCAGCCACATCCCTAGCTTGCTGGAATTGAATCATTAATCTTAAGTCTAGTGGAATCCCTTTGTTTAGTTGCATCAAATTCTGAACTTGGACCGTAAAGAATTTGTTTTTCATTGCTGGCAAAGCATTTTGCCAGACTTTCAAAATAATTCGCATCATATATAGGTATATGTTAGCCTCTATTTCTCTTACAGCGGCGGTTCTCCTTGGTTTCATTTCACTGTGAGCTGGTGTCCATGAAAACAGATCACATATAAGTAAGAAAGATAAGGAAGACTGTTCTAAAAGAGAAAAAGTTAGAGGATGAACCAGATATCCGGAAGTGCTAAGCCAGTAGCATGGATGCTACAATATGAACCACACTGTAACAGCCCAATTCGAAAAGTTTTGCAAGAAAAGAGGCACGGGAACAACAGAAAGCAAGAGGTAAGTAGATAGTTGTTCATCTTCTTTACAGCTGAGGTTAAGAGGAAAACAATTTCTAAGATCTCTCTGAATAGAGAGACATTTTCAATTCATGGAAATTATATATATTTATTTTTAAAACTTTGTAAGAGCTACTGGAAGCATTCAGACTCCTTAAAAATATGGCTGTGATTTTCAGAAATTACTTACCTCTGTTCTAGTTCTATCTCTAGAACTTTATGAACCCTATTTCCTAAAAAGAAGGTGTTCACTATTTTCTACAGATCCTGCGAACCTCAAGGTATCAGAGTGGATAGATTGCAAAAGAGCATCCAGAATTACTACTGTCTCTTGAAAATACTAGTTTTCACTGCTATGGGGCGTAACAAGATACCAACAGGTATTAACAAGGGCTTACCAGGTATTAGTTCTTCCTGTGCTAAGCCTCGAGTGAGAGGTTTGAGGTTGGAGAGGATGCCCAGGGATGTCACCCCGACTGCAACACCCGGGCAAGCTCTGAGCACCTCACCAGGTCTGCACGGGACCGGTGGCGAAAGGATAGGAATATTTTTGCAGGAATAAAACTGCTTATTTCCTCATTTCAGCTGTGACACTGCATTTGATAAAAATAGATTGCTGGCCTGGCACGCAGCGAGTTGTAGCCACCTTTCGAAGGTCCAACCAACATCCCGAATGCTACTGTTCTACCTACTACACACTCTACTGCCACACTGCTGAAGGCGTTTAATGAGCCGCTTTTAATCTGAATAGATACTACAGACTGATATAAGCAAATTTAAAATCTGAAGTGCGGATATTGCTTAAACTAGAAGAAAAAATGGGAAAGCAAAGAATAAAAATGGGAAAGACCATAATTCTGAAACCCATCTGCCTGACTCTGTTCCTGGGACTTGAGTATCTTCTGGACATGCGTTGTCTAACAGCTTTCCATACTGAATTCAGCAAGGACTGCACAAACCTGCTCCAAAAGGATCAGGCTTTTCCATCCCTCATGCCACAGATATTTTCTTATCACTGGCAGAAAGATCTGCTCTTCCTCCACAGAAAGAATTTAGGAACTCCTGACTTTGAATCTGCCTGCTAGGGAGAACTTTAATGGGTGTCTGGACCAGTAGTATTACTGTCTTTAATCAGAGGGTCATCCAGCTAACTCTTATATACATCTATATGGTGTAATAAAGAGAGCTACCCCAGGCAGTTAAAATGTAAAATTAGATTTAGGTATAGTAGTGATAACAAGAGGAGGAAATGCTCTGAAGTGTATTACATCTACTGAAACATGAAGAGGTAAAGTGGCAGTGGAATACTTAAAGGTCAGTTTGTGATTAAAAAGATTAGTGTGGAGGAAGTTCGTTTCCATCTACAAAGAAACAGGGTTGCAGTTCATCCCAGACGTCATCTGGGGAAATCTGCAGCTGGAATGATGGTCCAACCCATGAGAATCGAGGGAGTGTTTCCATATTTCGTTTCTTGCTGGTTTGGATGGTCTACAAAGCTTCTGGGACTTCAAATGAAGAATACGACAAATGAACAACTTTCTCTTAGACTGTCACTGCCTAAGGAAAAGACAACCGCATGCGGTAATTTGCTAGTCTGAAGGCAAGTAGCTCAGCTGAACTGCAAGAACAAAACACTGGTTTTTTGAAGTCTTGACCTTTCTTCTCATTTTCCACTGTGCTTCCATTTTCCCCCTGGCACTTGAAATTTTGGGGACTTGTTACACTTGCCTCAACATCTCCCATTTTCACCATGGTACTGATAGCATCATTACTCCATAATAGCCTGCTTTTGCTTGCCTGAAATCCTCCTGTAGCTCACACTTGCTCCTCTCCGCGGCATTTTACCCTTCCCGCAATTAGCAGGGCACACTTTCTGTTCTTCAACACCAAAGTGATATGTGAATCTCCCCCACGTGCAACGTTTATCTTTTATTCAGGTGAATGACGAAGAACAAGGGGTTCTGGGGAACAAAGCAGCAGTAGGTAAAATCCCACCAAACGCATTTTGGAGAAGAAAGACTTTTTGCGGATGTTTTTCTGTTGTGTTGTTGTTTTAATGAATGTCAAATGCGTGCAGAGCCACAGATGTTCACCACTTCTATATTACTGTAAAACGAATATAATAGTAATAATAATAATACATCCCATTCAAACTTTAATTAGAAATACAGCTTTTGTCTGTTGTTTAAACGGTTTAATTCTTCTCATCTTCCAGCACTAGCACTCGCTCTGTGGTTACATTACACCTCTTCACCAAGATGTTACAAGGACATACTCTGTGTAAAAGAGTGTTCAGAACAAGGCACAACACACGTCAGTACCGGTACTTGCAGTTCTGCAATGCAACACACCGTGCTTGTTCCTCTGAGCACGCGCTGAGTTTCAGGACTGGGCTGATGTTTTAGTAATCTCTAAGCGTGAGGACACGCCATCACAACCTTTTTTTGGAAGAGTTCAAAGCAACAATAACCAGAATACGATATTCTGCTGCCATAGTTGTTCTAAAAAGAAATATATTCTGCTTTTTTCCCCTGAAAACCTCGCAAAGCCTTTCAACTCCGTTGATGCTTGGCTAAGTTGGCTATGGAGCTTGTTCCAAAGACAACTTTTCATGAAGTGATTACTATTTAAGTGTGCACTTCCTCTGGCTCACTGTCTACTGCAATTATGCAAATAAGATGCAACTTTATCCTTTCAGCATAATTACATCAAACACAATCGGGCTATATTAAGGCTGACTTAAGATGAATGAATTCAGTTCATGTAATGATTTCCTAAATCACCCCATGGGACTATGGCAAAGAAAATTTTGTCCCAAGAGTGAGATCAAGTATCAAGACAAATAACTGCGTATCTGGGACCTGATGCTACAAGAAACCGAGCGCTTTAGACTCGCTCTGGAGTCGGAGGCTGCTGGGATATTCCCACTCTTACCAAAAACAGGAACTTCAAATGGTATATATGAAGGGAGGTGTAAACACACCAACACACCTGCGTTTCACGTCTGTATTTTGAAGTGAAGAGTCATGGCTGAGGGAGAAGAGTTATTTGAAAAATGCCTTTTTCTATATAATGACTGTTTCAGTTTATGACTTATATGACCAACAGCTTTACAGACATAAAAAAATCTGATAATCCAAAGTGTACCATATACACCTGGAACACGCAGGCACATTAATTTTCAATGCAATTTAACATTTTTCAGCTTATTAGCCTCACATTTTTCCCCGAAGCGTGAGAAGAGGCTACCAGTGTCACACCTTTCAGGTTAAGGTACGGGAGCTGCAGCGCGCTCTGTTTCCAGTGACGTTTGTTAGGAATCTTTTTCTAACATATTACAAATACTACTTAACAGAGTGATAAAAGGAAAGAAGAAAATGAAGATGCTCTTGAGGAGTAAAATAATTATTCATCCCCACTAAAGAAGTTCTCACCAAATCCAGTGGGAATTCAGCTGGTGCTTAACCGTTGCCTTGACCTGGAGCCTGTGAGCCGCCGGGGCAGGCGGCAGCACCGCTGCACACCACCGCACAAACAGGAGACTGCTAGGCTGGGGTACTGCTCAAGGCATGGTCCTTCAGGGCAAATTGAGTTCCATTCTGCTAATTTAGTTTGTTTCCATCAATTTATAGGGAAAATCAAGGCTTCTTATTTCATTTATTTTATGTATTCATCAAAAGAAATGCATTACTAAACTTTAGGAAGCAGATGTTCATTGCTGGATGATAAAAGCATAACATTAAAATGTCTCTTTCCAGTTCTCTTGGATTCATAGCCAAATGAAATTACTACAACAACAGAAAGAAAAACAAAACAACATACAGCAGTCTAAACGCAAGAAAGGCAGACAATCCATACGGATAACAGCCTCGCTAAGCAAAGAAATGCTAATACCTAAGGATTACTTATTTCTGTAAATAAGAGATTTCACTGGATGTTTCTCTCAGTGGATGAAACAGAAACGGAATTTCTGAAAGGGGAAATGTTGAGTTCTGGAAAACTGCTTCAGGAGAATGGGAATTTGCTCTGCGCTCTTAATCATCGCTTCGCTCTTCCTCCTAACAGGGCTAAGCAGATGGCAGATACAGATGGCAATTAGGGATGGATGAACGGGATTGGAAAAGGTAAGAACCAGCCTGAACCTTTCTGAGCAGCCACAGAGCAGCCAGGAAACGTTTGCTATTGACAGTGCAACTGCTATTCTGGGACACTTTACTCTGCCTCTCATCCCAAGTACAGTACCTACTTTTGGCTGAACGTTTTTCCCTTTCCGGAATGTAACATGCAACTCACAGACCTCAAATATGTATCTGCTGTACGGCACCCGCTCCTGAAGAACGAACGTAATTATATAGGCAAAATGTAATTTAGGCATCACAAACAAGTAATCATGCAATCTACGTGACTACAAGTGCAAAAAGCACGTAACCAACTTTTAGGCAATAGTCTAATATATTCACTTAATAAGAAGATATTTGCGGGCTCAATGGACATTTTTTTTTCAGATACACTAAATACACTGATATTTGTAACTGTTTTTTAACCGACTTTCTATACCTGAACCCTTCCACTCTCTTATTGTCACTTATTGTGTCCAAAAGCAAACCTCATGTTTCCCATCACGTCCAATGTGTTTAACGTGTAATATAGAAGGGAAATATTTTAAAACAAACAAACTTGGCAAGTTTTTATTTCTGTGTACTGTTGGCAGACTTTCAATTCTGTGTCAGAAACCCTCAGGGACGAATACAGACAGTATGAAAAGATTATTAAAATATCCTGGTTTTCAGAAACAAAACACTTCATTGTCTATCAACTTTATGTATTTATGGAGAAAAAACATGCAAAAATGCCTCCAGGGTTTAAAAAACGTAAAAGGATGAAGCATATGATATACCTGAGAAGAATAACTAATGAGGTGGTAGCGTAGACACAGCGAAAACAAATGCAAATATTTGGTTTTCCAGTGCGTGAAGACACCAGAACCTATTGTAATGTGGGCAACACCCTCAAGGACTCTTTGGAGACCCTTCCCGACACAAAGCCATGCACCAGCCAAGGAGTTTGTTTTCTTTACTCAGTGTCTCCCTTGTAAAGAACTTTTCATATTATAGCGAATACGGACTCTAATCGGTGAGTTTGGTTTGCCCAGAGGAAGCCATTTGGACAGTTAAGCATCTATACAGACACAAGGGATAACAAATTGAGGAAAGATCAGACAACAAACACCTCAGAACACGAAGAAATGTTGAGAAATGAAGGGATTGTGTAAAAAAAGTTTCCCATGATTTTTTTATACACATGCATATGTACAAGTACGTATATTTGTGAAGCGCACAAGCAATATGCATAAATATAGTGCTTGATCTGAATGAAATAAAAGTTAAGCAAAGTTTAAATGGAAACTGCTAATCTAAAAATGAATTTTTACTTCTTCAGTAGAAAGCTTATCCACTGCTTCAGAGACGATACATAAATTGCAGAAGTTTTTCTCTTCCTATGTATATACATGATACGTTAAGATCATTTTGGTTTACTTTCTTTTAAGCGATAAAGGCCCCATCATATCACCACAGCTTAATACAAGCTCTGAAATTGTGCCTTTAATAAATAACTGCTGGTAGCTTCTCAGCTGTGGAAATAACGTAGAGTTTTCAGATGAAGAACACAGACACTTAGGAAAATTTCAGGAGATGAAGGCTTACTCAATGTGCTTTATACTCTTTGTATCGTACCGTGTCTGTACGCATTTATTCACAAAACACATACGAGAAAAAAACTATGGGACATCAATTTTGTACCAGCAGTGTTTCAGGAAGCAGGGGAGAGGATCAAGCAGAAAGGAGCTCTTACCCTCTATGGTCGCTCGCTTGGGCAGGATGGTGATGGCTCCCTCAGCGACATCCTCCTGCTGAAGTAACGGGCTCACCTTGGAGCCCCACGTGTCCGAGCCCACCCATAGGAAATGACCAACTTGATCTGCCCTCTTAGCGGCCGCAAGGATTTGCCTGTGGAAAAGAACATTTTGGTCACAAATTAATTTCATTTGAAGATATAATTGCTTGGGAAAAACGGTGTGTTGCAACTGCAGAATGAACAGGAATAGCACATTCCTGTGACCAACAGAGCTCTGGAATTTCACATCACACTGTATCACCATCCATGCAGCACAGATTGGACCTCTCGCTTAATTCATCCTATATCCTAAGACTGAAATCCCAATTACACTAAAACTTACAGTTTTGCCATTGACTTTACTGAAACTTTATCCTAATTTCTTTGTGTCTCGTTTTGTTTAACTGAGCCTCTTGGCAATTGATGATGCCATCACAGTTTTAAGCTAATTTAAAATTCTGGAGAGAGAATACAGAAGATGGGCAAGTGAGAAATGAGAGTCCCACTTTTAAAATACTCTTTATATTATTTTATGAGCAAGTCGTACGTGCTCCTCGAGCACCTTATGTGGTTTAACCTTGAGCATCCAAGCCATTTTATCACTAGTAACCATCATTTGCCATAAAATAGACTCTGAATTAATGAATAATACATAGTAGCATGAGCTTGGAGAGAGGGGCATCTTCTTAATGCCTCTTGGAGAGGTAAGGTCAGGTCTGGCTTCCAACGCATGAGTAACCCTACGACAGGAAAAGCTCCCAGACCTCGATCAACAGCCCCGTCTCCGCACTACAGCGATGCACAGTCCGGTGCACCTCCGTGCTTGGTGCTACCCTCCACAGTGTAAACTCCACAGTGCTCTTACCGACAGTGCTCTTACCACGCATATTCATATATATACATATATATTCATATTCTTACTTGCTTCCTCTTTTCTGCATAGCTATCAAGCACAAATGAACCAGTTCCCTCAGTCATCCTTACTTTATGTCCTCATCATTGGCAAAAATAACGATGGCCCTGGCATTGGGAGTTTCTAGGAGCTGCTTGATAATTTTATCAAAGTCGATGGTCTTGTCCTTGCGATCCTGGGGGATTTTCAGGGACTGAGCAATGCAGAGCCCACCTGTTTAAGAAAGAAGAAAAGGACTCTGTCACTGGAGAGCATGGGAAGGGCAGTGGGAAATCCACAGGGCTGGAAGGGGAGCCTGGGCGGAAGAGAAACTCTCCGATCGGATCGCTGCCCTTACGGAGCACTTAATCTTCATGTCAAGCTTCCTGAGGGATCCGTACAATTATTTTTTTTGCACAGACCACTCATTGGGATACACACAGTCTGCATGCCTGGGTAGGGTCACGGATTAAACAGATGGGCAAAACCAATATCATAGAAAAGCAAAATAAACAAATAAACCAGTCAGTACAGGGATTAAAAAAAAACAAACAAAGCCAAAACCAAACAACCTGAACAAGCTTAAACTGATTTTAAAAAACCCAACAAGCTGAAAGGCAAGTGATGTTGACAACGTATTACACAAACTTTATCTTGGTGAAGAGCTGAGATTCTTTTTAAGTTTGCCAGTTGAAGGATATTGAGGGAAAACACTTCCACTGAAACAACTTAGCTGTAATAGGAACAGTAAAGGAGTTGCAGTACTGGCAAAGCAAAGATTGTTCAAGAAAATCGTTACTCCTTGAAACGCCCATCACCAAATGAGATGGAGCTGACCCGGCAATTGAAGCCGTAAGATAAAGTACATGTCTGTGAGCGGGACTTCTCATAAATACACAGGTAACGTTGCAAAATAGCATCAACACAGCAATAGTGATAAATACATCCGTACCGAAGAAATACTCACTTTTAGCACAGTTCACATATCACAGTTATATAGCTTGTTTTAGGCAAAAAGAAAAAAAAAAAAAAAAAAAAAAAAAAAATCACATCTCCAGTGACATTCTGCTCATCATTGTTGGCAGACGAAACCACAACTTTTACCTTCATTATTTTGTTTCTCAGTGATAAACACTTTCATCTTTTACGGCATCTTAGACACCAGCTTCTTCAGTATACTGCACAGTGTGTTAATTAATAACATATCAGAGATGCATAATAAGAAACAGCAGCGGGGACGAGTTAATTAAGAGGGAGCAGGACAATGGAGATATTCACATATATGCTTTACAATACAGATTTAAAAACACTGCTAAATGAAGTAATAGGGAAGGTGTTCTCAGGAAAGAACACAGAGGAGGCGGCTGAACCTCCATCAGCACACGCCGTCTGCCTGCAGTCTGCCGAAGGATAACGTAATCATCTTCAGCCACGGCAAAGCAGACACACAAACACCGGGGGGAAAACCACTGAGCATCCGTAAAGACCAAATGCATGGTTTTAAAATTGCAAAATGTGGCTCTTCTGCAGATCTCTGGGCACTTTACAAAGTAGGTCAGGATCATTTTTCCTTATTTCAGACGTAGAGAAGCTGAGACACAGAGGTTGCCTGAAGTCAAGCCAGGTCTGTTGGTACTAGTTGATCCAAAAACTCCGGGGAAAAAAAAAAGATTGGTTTCAGTGGGAAGAAATAAAATGGTGGAAAGGAAAGGCTGAGAAAGAATAAAACAGAACAATAACCCCCAAGTTCTTCTCTGACTCACACAGAATGTTTCATTTTGTTTTATAATTATTACAACCTGAAATTATTGCAACCTGATTTTTTTCTTCAAAAGAAAACGGTACTGATTTTTAAAAGTAAACTTCATTTTTAAACAAGGAAAGAAAGTCTCACTGCTTGTAAGTTCAAAAAGTTTAAACGTTTTGTAAATGCTCTCTTTATTTTCCCCAGTCACAATTAGACGGAATCAACTCAAGTCCCGGAGCAGAGTTATCCAGCTTCCCTGAAGCGCCCCACTTGGCACGGGTTCCACGCTGGTTAAAAGCACAACCCCCAGCCAGCTCTGGTCTGGAGCCTGAGACTCCTGCTCCACACGCAGGGCCGAGACATCTCCCAAGCGCAGGGCGCCCGCAGACAGCTGGAAATCGAGGGAAGTCGTCCGTGTGTCTCTGTTGAGGAAAGATCTCTCCATCCTGGTATCACGCCCAAGGAGAATTTAAAGTTCTTAGCTGCTCCTGGAAAGTACTCGTGCCCTCCCTGGCACTCCATCACGCCAAGCCAAGCTACTTGGAATCTCCCACGAGAGACTCGGATTTCTCTTGTTAAATAAGGATGTGGCAACTTTGGAGAATTCATTGCAAGAAAAGGAAAAAAAACCCAAAACACCCAAACCACCCCACAGACTGTTACAAAGCTCCAAGATTTGTCACTTGAAAATTCATGCATTCTCTCCACAGCGTTCTTTCAAGAGGCTCCCACTTTGACATGGCAGAACAGGAGAGGATATATTTTATAGTGTCGAGACCAAAGGGCTTTCGCATGCTGGATGGAGCCATTATTTAGACACATCTGAAGCTGCTGTGAAGATCCTTTGCAATCCCTCATAGCTCTCCATCACTTTCATTCAGAAAAAGCAGGTGCTCTCACAAGAGGGTGGGAAATACAAAGGACCGACACCAGCAGACAGGACACAGAGCAATATTCCCCAACACCTTCTGATTTCTAATTACTGTACCAGTAAGCAACTTTAAGAGACTTTTAAATGAGGACAGAAGAATGCTTACAGGTGCTCGTGCCCAGATACCACGGCCCCGCCACAGAGAAACGACCACACCACCCGGCGTGCGGAGAGAAGCAGGAGCAAAGGGGTCTCAGACCTGGCACCCGTGACAGCAATATTGCTGTAGTTAAGAGTCTATCTGCATTAAAGAATCCCTGTATCCAGGGGAAAAAAGGAAAAAAACCACCCTAGATCAGGTGATACCTTGTTGTTGTAAAACTATTATTCAAAAAAATCAGTATGTAATATTAAGTAATTGTGACCCACATGATTTAAGTGCTTGAAAAAAAGGCTAAAATCGTTGGGAAGGCTGCGAGCTCAGCAACCTGCCCTGACAATAATGGCACCTACTGTGGGGGTCACGCAGTCTCTATCGCCTGGATGGAGAAGCCAAAAATCTTGTTAGAGTCAATAACGATTGCAGCTGAAGCGAGCATCTTTGGACAGAGAGACAGCTGTGGGCAGACTCTCAACAGCGAGGGAAAAAAGCCTCTAATGCAATGTACAGTGTCAAAGTATGTGATTTCCATGGGTTTTTTAAAGAAAAGAGGAGCCAGGGTGGAGAAAGGGAAACAGCGTGGAATTTGGGAGGGCAGATTTCAGGTCCTTTTGGTGATAGAGAGTTTTTTACTACCTTTGGGAAGTCAGCTCTTGGCTTTTCTGCTGCCCGCTGTGAAGGGAGGTGACAGAGCTCCTCTCCTAACATGCCAGCTATGGTGGGGTGCAGTGGCCAGGCACGGCGCATTTAACCCCAGCCAGATGGAGAGCTGCTCCTACAGCCAGGATGGTGGAAGAGCTTTCCCAAAGGGAGTGCCTGATGTGATGCCCTGTTAACCGTTGTACCACCTCTGGAATTATAGTTAAATGGTAAGCAAAAATTATGGATAAATGGCAAATATCAATGATTAAACCCAAAGCATTTTATTTACAGTGTGGTAGCTGCACTACTTCCAACATCACAGCAGCAGGAGAGACCAGCATGAGGGAGCACTCTCTGAAGCAACATTAGGAACAGAAACAGCTAGAGCAGAACAGAAACAAGGCAGATCAAGGGCAAATAAAAAAGGCAGAGAAGTAAGATGCGAGAGGACCAAGACCCAGATAATGCAATTCAGACACGGTGATGGATATTCTGATTTTAAACTGCTAGTGTCTCTTCCAGGAAAGTGACACTATTACAAATTGACTAATATGTGCTCCCAGTCACCACAACGGGTCAATGTGTATTATTTTCTTATTTGCTTTGTTGTGCTCAAGTCCACACCGGGCAGCATTTGACATCAGAGCGCAAGCTCTTAGAGCAGCAGCAGGGTGATCCATCCCAGCCACCCGACTATACCAGTCACATTAGCTGCTGTTTACATCCCAGCTTATGAGCTTGAACAAAAGTGTTTTGATCTCGGCGGAGGACCTCATGGCAGGCAGAGGCACGTGTCATTTTTCATTCCCTAGCAATAATAGATGCCCAAGGAATTGGGTGTATATTGCCCAAATGGCACGTATTGAATAAGTTTAACTTTCATATCCTCATCTTGCATTCTTCTTACAATAGGAAACACATGCGCGCAGTTATTTAAACTGTCAGGCTAATTCACGGCGCTCCCAAGGTAAAAACCTCCAAGGGAATTAAGCGGTGAAAATGTGAAAGTTGCAAATTAAGGATTTTGTCACAGGATTTCTGCAGTAATATATTACCCTTGATGTGGCAAATGCTCTACTAGCTACAAACTGCTATGGCAATTAATGGCGGTCTGGGAGTCAAACCCACCCTGCATCCCGCGACCCAGACAGGGCTGCTCCGCACAGCTCCAGCAGCCGCGGTCCGCAGGCTGGTGGCACTAGGAGCCTCCCAGGCATCCCGGGACTGGTCCCACTAGCAGTACCATGCTTTAAACCAGCTGGTGACAAGGAGGGTTCCTGTTGTTTGCTACGGTTATTTCTGTCTAGTGAGTGAAGAGCACGTAACCGGGATTCTGCAACCAAATGCAAAGATAATCGATATCGGAGATGCATAAAAGAGATGTGAGCCACAGCGTATGTAAGATACGTCATTCAAGCAATTCCGCAAGCAAATGTTCAACTCCTTTAACGCTGGAGTTTTAGAAATTCACAGGAATCAGTATATAAAAGGTAGTCACAACAACGACGACGAGGCAGTCAGTTCTACACCACTCTACTCTTGAAACAATATCCTTTCTCTTCCAGCCTATGTATAGAAGTCTAACACTGGCATCTTTGTCATCCTTCCCTGCTGCCAGCAAATGTTTTTGTACAACATCAAATCCGGGATGGGAACACCAGGAGCAGACCTGGTAGGTTCAGCCTTTCCAGATGCGCCTTTGTCCAACAAGTAAGCCGTGAAAACGCACAATAATCTGTGAAAAGGATAAGACAACAAGGCAAACCATTTCCTCAAACAATAACTTGAAAATTATTTGGTTTTACAGCTTCTAGTTTTCCCAGTGGTTCGTGCCACTTTGGCAAACTGACCCGATTGTTTGGGATTGTTCCCGGCATTAAAATTCCCCACACCGCGAGCCACTGGCAGCACTCTGAGAAAGCACAGAAATGCTAACATTTCCGCTGAAATTGACAGCACCTCCAGCATTTTTTTGGCAAACAAACAAAATGCAAAGTGAAGTTGGGTCCTTTCTCCCTAGCTGGTGAAAAACAATTTTTCCCCCAGATTTTATTTCCAGCAGAAGAGCCCTCTGAACTTCACTAAGTCACTGACAAGACTCGTCGTAGCGGAGTTTCTATCTCAAGAAACGCCATTTCTAGTTAATCTTTGCACAAAGAGAACCTTCTTCAGCTTCACTTTGATGCTTATAATGGCCCCTGCTTTCTCACATGCTTCTGGAGAAGTTTTAATTAAGTGATGCTGGAGACAGAGGAAATTTATCTTACGGTATTGCTCAGGCTGCTGGCAATTAAGGATGTACAAATATCTGGGGTTTTGGTTTGGCTGCCAGACTGAAAAAGAAAATTTATAGATTAAACTTTTTTTTGTTGTTGCTACATCTTCAGTTTTTCTCATTAAAATAAAAAGTCAGACAATTAATTTCACCTAAAACAACAATCTCCATTTAATCAGAATTGGAAACAGTCATTATTAGGGACCTGTAGGAGGAAACAAATGAGGAGCTACACCGGAGATTCTGGTGTCTCCCTCCTACCCAATGACTAAACCAGTCACCCAAAAATGTGAGTTTCCTCCTTTCCCAGAGAGGTGTTGAACTTGGACCTCACAATTCCCAGTGTCTTGACCCAGCCATCACCTACTGATACCCCGGGGGGGGCACGGTCCCTGCACCCACCTGCAGAGCTGCACCATCCCCAACTGGAACAGCGGATGATACTGATTTTCAAAGAACAGCATCAAAACTGAGATCAAAGCCACCACGCACAGAAGGCAAATTGCTCCCAGGTACAACAGGGGACCCCAGCTCTCCCGCACGGGCGCGGCAGTCCCCAAGCTGTTGAGGGCAGCGGGATGAGATGGACGTACAGCCCTCCTCGTGATCCTCCCGACTCTCTCCAACCAAAGCTGCAGACTGAATTTAGTCTCAGTTTACAGATAGATTCAGGAAGCATGAAATCACATTTCCCCCCAGAATTAGTGTTCACCAGAATCTTTTTGTCCTTTTTTGCAGACAATTGCTATTCAATTAGGAACAGAAAAAGAACAGCACTGGAGGAAAGAGCAGTAAGGGTGATCCGAAAAAACCAAGATGAGCAGGTTAGCAAAGGCGGACTGGAAAGGACTAGTTGTGCAACAAGTGGGATGAGACGGCATCTGTTTCTTGGTTCCCTTCTTTTACTTTTAGCAGAACGGCTTACAGGAAGGATTCAGTTTGTTCAATTACTGTCAGGAACATGGGACTGAACCCATTCTTTCCCTGCCTGCGGAGGGTGCCACATTTCTTCCTTTTCCCCTTTCCAACAGAATACATACGTGAGATTCTGCTTCACAAGTATCCTCAAAAAAATGTTTTGCTATGAAAACTTTTAGAGACATTCAAGGAAGTTGGTTTTGAACTCCGATAATATAAAAGACATTTTGTGAGCACAAAAAAGCAGAAAAAAGAAGAAAAGAAAATAGAATTTAAAAATGGTAATCTTTACAAAAGATGAAAATATGAAAAGTTTCTGCTCACACTTTTTCTGCCTTCAACCTCTTCAATCATATGGCATTTTCACATTACAAAAGCACCCAGTGCTGCACGGATGGCCAAGTGCAGGCACCAAGCCCGGCCACACCACACTGCAGGAGCAGAAGCAGACACCGAAATACCCACGTTGTGCTGCCTGCTCAGATGGTGCTGGAGAAGGTGCTGGAGCCATCACCTTAAAATCATGGTTAACCAATCATACTTCCAAGGCTCCTTATTAAAGCGCTTTTCAAATGCCCATTTTACTTCTTCCTTTTTGCATTTTAATTTCTCAGTATCAACACTAGGAAAGAGGACTGGATGCTTTCATGCAGCGGAAAGGAAAAAGCCAAGCTGGTGGCAGGGGACCCTGCTCAGACCGCACGAGTAAGAGCCCCACGTGCCCCTCTCCTGGGCTGCCTTCAGGACCCACGACAGCTTCTGTGCAGAGGAGGTTTTTTTCCAGGGTGCCCACTCCTGCTCTGCAAAACAAGTGGAGAAGTCAAAACTCCAGTGGAGAAGTCATGGCTTCAACCTCATGATGGCTCCTACACCATGAAATAACCAACGTGCTCATCTGCCCATGATAAAAGGTCTGGTGCTGAAGTCACAACATCAAGCCCACCCGCTCGGTGCGGAGCGAGTCCCAGCGGCACGAGCACTGTAAAAGATTATCATACGACTCTTCACGGCAATCCCACTCATGTCACAGACGTGGGATGGAGATGGGGCCACATCACATCATGCTCCAGTTCCCAGGCGGGCGACTTGAGCCATCTGGGCGGCAGCAGTTGCAAAGCACACAGGAACTTGGAAGAAGACAGAGAGTCTTAAAAATATCATAGCTGCCTGCCTTTCGCCTGCTGACAGGTTCTGTGCTGTGCCTCTGAAAGGCAAAACCTCAGGAGAATTCTCTGTGCGAGTTCAGGCAGTCATGCATTAAATTGTTCGGGGCATTAAACACCTAACTCCGGTATTTAAGGGTAATGGATGTATCTGGTAATCAAAGTGTTGCTTCAGTATCCATGGATACCCATGATTATGTGGTATTTTGATTCTGGTACAACACTAAGTACCTTATTCTGCTTCCCTGAAATTCTCCAAGAGCTATTTTTCTTATCACCACTTAATTGGATTATCAGCTAGCAAAAGAGACAATTTAACACTTTTTGAGATGATTTATCTACAGATATACTCTTTTTGGGGGAATCACTTTTAGCAATACTGAAAACACCGCTTTGGAAAGTTATGTTTGCTGTTGCTAATTATTAAAAGGAACTCTCAATTAATTTGATTAATAGGTTACTTTAAAATTAGCAGCTGCCAAAAGCTGCCTCCTGGATGTTTATTACAAGTATGGGAACAACACACAAAGCAATGGGCTCGCATGGCTTCCTTCTGAAAGAAAGCAGTGATTGCTTTTAAAGACCTTTTCTGCTCCCCCCACGGATTTATCACACTCACAAGGCTGCTTTCAGGGTAATTACAAGGTTCTGACATTTGTTCATTTTGTACCGAAGAAACCTGCAGCTACTGGGACCCCCCCCTTTCCTTGGTTTGGCTGGGGGAGGCTCCTGGACTCTCCTCCACTCTTCTTCCCTTCTTCTTGGCCTGTGGGAGGACAGCCCGTCCTGATGCCCTGGCTGCAGAGAGGCGGCACGGCACGGCATGGGATGGCACGGCGTGGCCCAGCTCAACACGGCACGGCACTCCTCGGCACAGCTCAACACAGCATGGCATGGCACGCCTCGGCACAGCTCAACACGGCACGGCACGCCTCGGCACAGCTCAACACAGCATGGCATGGCACGCCTCGGCACAGCTCAACATGGCACGGCACGCCTTGGCACAGCTCAACACGGCACGGCATGGCATGCCTTGGCACAGCTCAACATGGCATGGCATGGCACGCCTCAGCACAGCATGGGACGGCACGGCATGGCATGCCTTGGCACAGCTCAACATGGCATGGCTCAGCACAGCTACTCCTCTACTGGCAGGGATTTGAAGAGCTTTGTCACTGCGCACCAGAACAGAAAACACCCTAAAATTGGGATTTTAAGGAAAGTGAATTGGGAAGGGCAGGAAAAGGTCAGTTTAAGTACAGACTATTCCTGGATTTTTTTAATCTAAACAACAAAAATATCACCTTCTCAAGCGCCAAGGAGTTCTGATCCCCCCTTGAAAGAAACCCGCCAGGGAGCCGATGCGGTCCCCTGGTGCCCCTGCCAAGGGACACGGGATGCTCAGCCAAGCCCTGCACTGAAAGCTCTGTGAAACAAATCCAACGAGCACGAAACCCCCCCGTTTCACAAGGGGAAATAAATCAAACAGTTTGACAGAAGTTTGGGACAGCCCAAAGGCGAGGAATTAATTGAGGAAGAAACAAAATAAATATCAAAGGCATATAGTGCTTTTTTCATTTTGTTGTACACTTTATTAGATATGTCACTGCTGGATTTTGGCATATACTTATATATCCTGCATATACAATTTATTAGTGGCAATGAATTTTACTGCCAAACCTCATATATTCTGTAGAAGAAAAAGAAACCAGTGGCAGTAACACTGAAGACCGAGTTTAAAAAAGTCAGTATTCTCCCCATGTGAAAACTTTGATACCACAATTGAGGACATTTCCCTGATAAAGCAGAATTACATCCTAAAGGAACTGGAACGATAAAGATTATTTCATATTCTTGAAATACAGCCAGGCCTGCCAGCTTGCTTGCCGTCAAACTCCTCACCAGTAAAAAAGAGTTATTCAAACAACTGACACAAAAGCCACAAAATCTTCAAAGAACGATCGCTGGAAAGTCAATACATGGCTCACACGTTTGCTTTAGAGAAGAGTGAACGTCATGCGGCAGGAGCCTGTGTGTCAGGTAGGGGGTTTAAGGTGATTCTTTGTCATATGTGGGAATTCACGTTTCTTGTTTTAAATAAAAAACAGAATAAACCCCCCAATGTCCAGTTTACAGGACTTGTCATGAGCCTCATGCAAGAAATAATAAGATTTTCAGTAAGTTAATCTAGTGTAGGAAAATTTCCAGTCCCATTCCCGAACCTGGAAATTCACAGTAAACCAAGCTAGCAAAGTAAATCCTGACCACTGAATTTACACTTCAGTAAATTACTGAACCACTAATATTCCCCTGTCCCATCAAGGGCCAAGGTGCCACGAGCATGAAAGTTCACCAGCGATGATGTGAGGCCATCAGTACACTCACAGATAAGCTCTCAAGCCCTCGTCCAGCAGCAAAGGTTGGACTTCAGTACTGCTCCGTCTCTGTACAGCCGTGACGCACCGCCCGAAGGAGATGCCCCTGGGCGACCCCTTCCAGCGCCAGCTCTCGTAGATGCTGTACAAAGAAACTTTAATCTATGGAAATTATCTCTCTGTTTGAAAAGTTCCTGCCATTCCATCCAGCCAGAAATGGAAAGAATTAGTTTATTCTGACCCCCAAAATTAAAATAGAGCCAGGCATATTCAGAGAAAACTGTTTGGACTTCATTCTGCCTGCGTTCGCTGGGCTAGCGTAGTCACAGCTCCACCCAGAACAAGTACAGAAAACGGAAAATTCAGGAGCATGGAGTTATCACATTTCAAGGGGAAAAAAAAAAAGTAGGGAGGCTAAATCAGCATAGGGTATGCAGAATCCTCAAAAAAAAAAAGAACTTCAAGTAAAAAAGCCCGACTTACAGAGAGATCCAGAAATGACAGTTGGGTCCTTATGTCCAAAATCAAAGTTCTAATGAGGCTCTGGACCAGACTTTTGTTTCTTTACTAGAAATAGTTAATATCCTATTACCAAGAGTTACGAAGTTCTTGCGTATGCCAGTAAAAGAAGTTTACAACTGCACCGGTGTGCAGATGGGCTAGAATTTGAATTATGTCTCCACAGTATCATAATTCAATTGTAAAAATAAAACGTGCACCAATAATAAAATTACATTAAGACATGAAACTGCAACAATTTATCCAAGGGAAAGCATCCTTGTGGATACGCAACAGTTCTTACTTAAAAACTTTCTATACATTCAGATTCTACTTAATCATTTTAAAATTTGATTTTTGCTAAGCTTGTTTATTGTCTCATTTTTTCACGTTAGACCTCATCATAACCAAAGAACTGAAGACCTAAACTGATACAGAAGAATAATATTCCTGGTATGTTATTCATTAATGCTTAATTCTATTGTGGCGTAGCTTTGCTGCATATTTAATGACATTCCTAGTGCATTTCATCACCTCAAAAATTGTCCTTTATTATGGCAGTTAAACTCCAGCAATCTAAAAAAAATTAAGACTCTCTCTGGAGCACTAAATTAAATTATAAGAATGGTATAAGATCATCATTTACAAAGATTTAGGAAAGCTCTGTTTGCTAGGGAGAAAATAAAGACAATGAGGATATGCTGGTGGGTCAACAGCCACCCATGCTCAGGAGCTCGCGTTGGCTCACACTGAGAACAGACCCAGCCTAGGTGCTTGCGGTAGAAGGGACTTGAGATTTATTGGCTTCCTAAAATCTGTACTGCAAAAAGCACATTGGAGCCATACAGTGCAACCATGTAGGAAAAAAGCAATATAAAATAAAAGTTCCACTTCTGTTTCAAACATTTAAAACTCTTTTGCTGTTACAACTTCATGCCAGCAGTGCTTAAATGACCCAGTCCAGATCAGGACTGCCCTGTAAAGCCTCTAAAGGCTGCTCTGAAGAACTCCTAGACGAAGACCCAGGGCTGGAGCCTGAACAAGCAGATTCTTAGCTAAATACCATTATTTATGGTTTGAATTTTGCCATGTACCTAACAAGAAGTGTTAGTTCTTGCCTAACAAGAAGTGCCTGCTATCAAAGAGAGACTCCAAATTCAGACACCAGAATTAAGTTGAAAGGAATATAATTGAAGGTCTGTAAGGAAGTCCCGGGCGCATCTGCTGATCTGCGGGATGAACAACCACAGGGGTGCAGAACGCTCGGTATGATCGCGTACGGTGCAAATGCAAAAATAATGCAATCCTCCCTCTGTCTTTTGAGTCTGATTTAGTCAGACTAAGACCGGCTCTGCTGTGTTGTGCATAAAAATAGCAAAGGCAAAGTTCTCAGAAATAGTGTCAGAACACTTTATAAAACACAGTTTCTTTAGGAACAACTGTAGGCGGTAAGATCTCTGGCTGCGGGTAGAGACAGAAACAAAGCACCAAAAATACCATGTTTAAAAGCAGAACGTACAGCCAAGCAATGATACCAATTAGAACTATGCTCAAACACAAAACACCAGCGAAGTATCTTAGCCGTGCAGCTGGTTCATAAATCCTCAAGACTGGCAAATTCAAAGTCCTGAATTGAAATTCGCAAGGAGAACCAAACGAAGCAGTCCCTGCCGATCGCCCTTCTAACGCTGCGAGGGAGCCCCCGGCCCCGCAGAGCACCACGCTGGTACCAAGGCTTTCTTGAGCGTAGCCAGCGGCACGTGGTGCCAGAACCCCAAGAGAGGGCAACCTAGCAAGGCTACCTCCTGGAAACGAGAAGTGACTGATTCAGAAGGAGACTGGATTCCAGGGAATCAAGAAAGAAATAAACACACTGGTAAAATGTTCCCTGGTTTCCTGCAAATGAGTGCTATGATTAAGACAGATCCAGTCAAACCTGAGTTTCTCCAGCTGAGGCTCTGGGGCATTCAGGCAACTGAAGAACAGACCTGTTACCTGCCATGGAAACTTCCCGGCTGGCTGCGTCTCCCCTCCCAGCACAGAGGCGCTGCGGGCAGTGGGCAGCCAGGCTCACCCCCTTCTATCTCCCCTTGTTTGCCTCCCAAAATGCCTGAATGCAAGACTGCTCACAAACAATACCTTCCGAGGCTGGTTTGGCTCCCTTGCAAAAAGCAATTTCCTGCAACCTTCACACACACTAAAGAATCCTGTGCTCTATGACACGGTTTTATTTGTCTGAACTGCCTCTTGGAGCTCCACGCTGTAATTTAAGAGACTGCTCAGTGCCGTGCTGTTCTTGCAGGGATATTTCCCCCCTAGTAATAATGATGCCACCTCTGGATAGCGAATCATTAGAAACTGCAAGCACAAAATGATCTCTAATGATGAAGCTTTTCTAACTACAATTTGGAGCGTTCCCATGTTCCTAATGCATTTCTTCTTGGCGAGGTAACATAGCATTATAGCCTTCTCTCAGTTAATGGTATTTTCTTGGTTGTTATATATCTGTTAGGGCAAGTAACGACTTGTCAGTTCTTCAAAGAATGAGAAATCCGGAGAACAGTAATGACACAATGACAAATCTCGGTGGGAAGGGAGGGAGGATTAGAAATCTTTTCAGTATATTTTTGGAAGGAAACCTGTTTTCTAATGTTTCCACCCAAGAAGAGACCAGCATTTACAACATGAAAAAATTCTTTCATGAACCCAGAGTCGGGCTTGCAAAGGCTCCGCAATAGATAAGGTACATGAAAAGAGACCGATAGGAACTCCCGGGCTTTGAGACAGTGAGGACAAAAAGCGAGCGCGGGGCCAGAGCACAGGACTACTAAGGTAAGCACCGAAAAGCAAACAGGATTTGGCATTCGCTTATCTTAGCTAGAAAGATCAACTGATGTTTTGGTAGGAAAACAAGAGAAAACAGGACATCAGGCTGGGGGACATGGCTGGTTAAAGGAAAAGAAGGCGGCTTGCGTAACATTTTGTTTCACCTCTAGTTCCTTGTGTCTCATCCAAAGGAAGGCAAGAGAGACCTGCTTATTACTGCCATATACACCTAGCAGGATGAAGGTCTCCTCTCTATGCTTCAGCAACCATCCCCAACCCTCTTCTGGGGAACGGCTCTCTAATTAGCACACACTATTCTGCTTGCTGCTTCCCAAATTTAATTGAAGCTCTAAGTGATGCTTCTCACCCAGTACTAACCCTCAGCTCTGCAGAACTGCAGGGCCCTTTCCTATGGAGATCATAACAGGGACTAACTACACGTGGTCTAATTTTACCGAGAGAAAATCTCATTAAGTATCCCTAGCAAATTGGCATGGTATTATGCACATTCATATTTCATAGCATTTTGGTGAAAGCTGAATAAAGCTCCGATTCACGTACATGTTTGTTAAAAGCATGGTATAAGCACGGCATTCTGCAGCGTCTCGAAAGCAGATCATCTCTAGATCGGATTTGCAGATGACAGTTGGGATGACTGAGATATCAAAACACAGTTTTTCTGTTAGGTCCTACCTGGGTTTCTGATTAGTCCTCAGTCTTGCTGCAGCATATTTTCTCCCAAAAGATTTACACACAAGGTCATTACTGCAAGTTTGTACACTGACCACTGCCTTCTGGGACTCAAAACATGTAAATTCAGCACAGCCAATAATTATTTAAATAGGTTATGTTTCCAGCCTTTGGATGGGGGAAATAAAAAAATAGAAACAAAACTCTTTAAATTCCTTGGTCTTTTCTTGTCTTTCCCGTAAACCTCAAATCCTTCATATCGGAGTAAAGTTCTTAATGTACAATGCCGTGCTTTAATAACCCTCTCTCAAATGAGTACTAAAAATGCAATATAGTTCAATAAAATCCCTGTCGCAGCATTGCAAAAACCAGCCCCCATACACCGCCTGTGGATGATCAGTTCAACTTAGTGGAGTTCTGCAACAAAAGGTTGTAGAAGGCACAGAAGTCAGGAGCAGGAGCTGGAAGGTTTCACCCTAGCAGTGCCTTATCTCCTGTAAAACAACTGCTGGTGTATCACAGTTACAGACCAAACGCTCACCCAGGTGCTCTGGGGACTCCCACTGAGAGAGGGACCTCACAGCGAGGTACGTGCGAGGTGAAAGTCGGCCATACGGTCAGGAATGGTCTGGGGCCACATACGCCGCTTGGAATATGTACCCCGCAGTAAAACGTCAAGGGCAGGAGGTGCCTGGGGAAGGAGTCTGCTGGCAGAGGGGTGGTCCTGGTCCCCAGGAGCAGTCCTGCCTGGAAAGGCGGTGGCTGAGATGAGGAGGTGACAGCTGGCTGTTAAGCCATGGTTGGCGCGCAGAGGTGGATGGGGAATGCTTGCTCGCTTTCCTTCTAAAACACAAGATTGAATAACTTAGACTCCAAGAGCAGTTACACTGAGTAATGCGGGGTGGGGGTTGGGATGCTGCTCAAGCACATCCTTGCACCTTTACGCTCACTTTGGGCTTCTTTACTGGCCCTGCCCAGCGGGGTGTAGGGTGCTGAGCTACGCACACACGGCTCCGACCTCCTGCAGCAGCTCCGATGGACACCGTGAACTGGAGAGGTGTGAGTGCTGCTGTGAAGTAAACATAAAGGGCATGGCGCAAAGATCACCCTCTGTCTTGGAAAGCAATGCCTTGCTCCCCAGGCTTTGAACTGCAGTCATGTTCTAGCTCCTGAAATGTCTGAATACATTCACTCACCGTATCTCAAATAACGACCTTAATATAATTTGTAGCAGATCTGAGACCTGGCCTCTGCCCAGCAAGTGCATTTCAGCTCTGGGATTCACCTGTAATCCCATCTGGGCAAGCCACAAATACGGGCGTGCAGGTTTAGGAGCATGAAAAACTTAATAAGCAAAAAATGTGCTTGACCCAGCGACTGGGAACCACCACCACTCTACAGCCATTTGCATTTGCTTCACATGGGAAGCTCAGAAGATGGATTGAATACGGTTATACCCGAGTTATTTCAGCACAAAGCTCTTCATTGACTGTTTTCTAAAGAGGCTTTTCAATGAACAGCCCATTAAAGACAATGCGATTCTCTTAATTTGATGCTGAATTCAAGAGGTGTATGAAATATTTGTCAATATTTGGACTACCTAATGTGCTTAACTGAAAGAAAAGTGATTGCTGCAGAAATCATTCCTCCAGCAAAGCCCATACTGCCCTACAAAGCATCCAAAAACATTACGAATCTTTAAAGTCTTCATTTCCCTTTCAACAAATAGAGTTACGGCAATAGCATACCTCTATCTTTGGCAAGCCAATTTTTAAGAAAACGTCTTTTTCCTTCACAGAAGGAAGAACAAAGGAAAAATAGACTTTTGTTTTCCCTTTTGCTGCACACAACAAAAAGCCCAAACCCAAGTGTTAGGACTTCTGGGAATCAAACACACAAATCAAAATCTTTCAGGCTGCGGTGGAGGGATCCTGTGAGATGCTGAAACTACCTAGGCGAAAGGGTCACAGGGGAGAAGGGCAGAGAGGACTTCACAGTGGATGTTCTTGTAACTGAACTTGTTACTTGCCGACTCAAAAATGTGACTTATCAAAATGAGCGAAACCAAGTGAAAATGTGCACAAAACCAGCAGCAAACACATAAGCCAATTTTTTCAGGGTTTTGGGGTAATGCTTCACTTCCAGAGAACACTGCTTAAGCACCAGTGGCAAGCAATGAAGAGAAGCTCGTACTTTCCTAAATTGAATGTGTAGGGGAGAAGATCCATCGCCAACAGTTTGTCAAGGTTCACTCCTCATCCTGTACGTTTTAAAGACCCCATAAAGCTTGCACTAATACAGTGAATATCCCACAGGAGGAGGGCAGGAGCAGTGCAATAGGCACTTAACGTTAACGTTATTAACATTACGAACTCGTACGCTCCTACAGAGGTTCTCTTTGCACTGATGCAAACCTACAGACTCCAACAGATATTTTTTCACTGTGCGAGCAGGAGAAGGATTGAGTGTCAAGTTTGTCTGAGATCCGTCTCCTGCAGTCCCGATCCAATGAACTGCGCACCCAGGCCTGTTACAGCGTGGGACATGCTGTACCAGTTCACCGGGCTACGCGAAGAAAGAACAAAAGCAAGGAAATTTACTTTACAGCAAGAACTTTGGAGAGTCAAAATATTTTTCTCTCCTGATCTTTGGTATTTAAAGTAGCAAGAAATGAGGTCACACCCTCAAATCAATATATAAATAAATATTTAAACAACCTTTATGCTGCAAAAAAAAGTTTTATCACTAGACGTTTTGTGGAAACTTGATATGGCAAGGAAAGGCTAGCAAACCTGGAATTCAGAAGACCAAAGAGACACACAAAAAAAAAGGGATAAGAAAAAATTAATATGCTGAATATGCCCCTTTCCCTTACTGTTGGGGCACTCATCATATTAGTCTAAATTTAATTAAATTTTCTTATGTTATTTGCAGATCAAATTTCACACTCTCCCACCTACACCTGAAGACACGCACCTACAGCTACACTGCTGAGCAGCCCATTATTTCAATTGTCATTTATTATATCTCATGGGAATTTAAGAGATAAAAAGCTCAACTTGATACCTGAAAACGTACATGTGTAACTGATTAGTCTGAAGAGGAATTTTTGCTTGCATTATAAATCCTTATACTACACCACTGAATTCTCCCATCCCAAACCATACCAATCCTACCACTCTGTGCGGTCTCATCCAGCCGGAGGAGTAGCTGGGACCGGCTAAAAGTTTCAACACTTTCAATGTGGAATGAGCACTAAGGGGCAATATATTTTCTCTTGAAATTGTTAGGCCTGCTACTCGTATGAAGGAATTTAAATGATGTTCTGAGTACTACATAAATTAAAAATCAGTAAATCAATGTAACTTCTAAGAAAAGTGATGTTAACTTTTACTTCACATAAAACATCCACTTTCTTTATTTTTAATTCATTTTGTGACCATAAAGACAACCAAAGTTATCTTTATTTAGCATAAACTGCTGCCACATGCGTAGGAGAAATTAACGCTGAAAATTAAATTCAAATATTCCTCTCAGTTTCAAAGGTTTGAAATTAATCATTCTTCCCAATATTTTGGCATATTGGAAGAACTCGATTAGATTGATTCCAAAACAATGACTGAAGAGACAGCTCACCAATTTTATTAAATTTCTCCCCGGCACTTCATGCCTACCTACTCTCTTAAAGCTTGCGCTAACACCACAGAAAAGCTGCTTTACTATCAAATCTATTTGAACAGAGAGGACTGAATTTTCTATTTAAAATTCTATTTCTCGAAGCTGACACACACATCAGTTCATTTCATGGCTCATATCTCTGTGTTATAACATTTATAGTTATTTTTCCAAACTTTGTACATCAAAATCAAGGTAAGCCATTAGAGCCATTTGCTAACCATATCAAATCTCCCCGTCACTCGTGCAGGAATGTACAACCCTGTGTAGACTTGGAGAAAGAGCTCTTATTTTAGCAGTAAGGCAGCTCCTCAGCACACCCAGCCTTTGACCGCTGTGGCTGCACGGCTGCCGTGTTTAAGGAGCAGCCATAAGCAGAAGCCGGGAGGCTGGCTGCCGTCCGGAGAGCCGCCGCGTCCAGCCTGGGCGACCGATGCCGGAGTGCTGCTGGCGGTCCCAACGCAGCACCTTCCAGGGCAAGCCTGGGACTACCGAAAGGGATAAATTCCAAGATACCAGGTGCTACCTCAGCAAAGCGCACGTCACTGCTGAATAAATTGCATCAGCTTGCTTTACAGATAATTTCATCCGTCTCTTGGATGACATGTAGAAGTAAGGCACTAGCACTTGCAATTATTGGCAATGCCGTGGCCCCAAAGGCCTCGGGGCTGGGAACTCACTCAACCCTTCATCAGCAGCACTCCACTGTCTTTCACTCCCATTTATTTTCTTTTTCTTTTCAAAACTTCCAGAAGAAGTTTATTTCCATACTCTGACCCCAGCAAGGACACAACGTGTGCACCAGCAGCGGGGCCGTAGTAACTGCTCTGCCTGTGCAAGACCATACACAGACAGACACCGGCATCCGATCATGCCAGAATACGCTGCTTTTTGCACGTCTCGTTGAGCAATGTTTGACTACTGACAGGTTTTAAACATATTTGTACAAAAGCACCAGGTTTTGACGTACGCAGCACAGCAGTGATCAGGACTGCAAGGCGCTGTCCTTGAAGCAACTTTGCTGCCTGCCTGTGACCAACGCAGAGGAATAGAAGAGTCTGAGTCTTAATTTTGCCCTTTCTGCCGTTCGCCAGACTCTGCTCCAGGCCAGGAACAGACCCTGCATCTGGAGGGGAGGGTTCCCAAAAAAGTATTTCCTTTTAAAAGTCAATAAGCTTACTTCTGTATGCCTTTCTCAGAACACGGCAATGTTCTCTGCATAAAAAAAGGATAAAAAGAAGAATATATACACAATTTCAGCGAGTCTTGTTTAGTCTGCTTGGTTTCATTTGTCCTACAGACTTCTTATTTTGGGGAAATAAATGTTTTTAATTAAGTTGACTGCATAGTTACCTAGGTAATATCTGACTGTCAAATATTTTGAACAGTTCCGCTTTACCCAAGCGGCGTATCCACACCAATAGCTCTAGTTTATTGTGATAACGCAATTTGTTGAGTCATGCTCTTTTTCCCTCTACATCCAATCTTGATTCCCCAGACAGTGTCAGTTCTCCATTTGTTAATCCATATTTAATTTTTAAATCACAAAACACCATGGTTTAAAGATAAGCTTTTAAAATGCCCTCCTACACAGTCTTTCTTGCCGTCTCCGGGGATATTGCTGATAACAAGCAAAAATCATATGCTTCAAATATTAATGAAGAAGATGCTACTGAAAACCGGGAACTTAGAGGCCAGGTGATTATCACGTGGAGACGTGATGTAAAATCAAACCCGGAGAGAAACAAGGCTAAAAAAACCAGAGTACTAAAGGCAAGTCGGCAGTTTGCAAGTGTCAGATAAGGATCTACAAAAATACCACTTCTCTTCAACCGCAGGGAGCAGCGGAAGGAGCTCTGCTCTCACGGGTGGGGACGGGAGGTCCCCAAATTCCTCCTTTCTGGGAACACAGAAGATGCAAAAATAATCACCAAGCTGTTAGTTTCTCTTGCTTGGAGAGTCCTCGGGACACACAAGCAATTTACAACACGAGACAAAAGCTTTCATCTACAAGCTGCCTCGCTGAAATCCAGGCACTTATTAAAAAACCCCCTTGAAAAATATCCACCGTGGAGCTATTTGTCTGCCTTTGTTTCCAGCGAAATGTCATTTGTCTGGTAATTTCCCGACCACCTCAAATGAAGCCTGAAAGCTGCTATCACCTGCAATGAGAGCTGCTCCAGGTCTGTGCCCACAGCTCCTGGTCCCAACTTCTGCCTGGGGATGCTGGTGTGGGCAATGTACTGGGATCTGGTGACACCGGGGCTGTCCAGCGCCTGCAGCAGCACCTTATCACCATTTTCAACACCCCTTAAGCTCCCAGAGAATAATACAATCCTTACTGTATGGAAGAAGACTCTTATTTTAGATCTTTTCAAAGAGGCCAGAGGTGAGATGCGCACCAATGCTCCACCGAAGGTCTCGTCTCCGCATAACGCAATGGGAAGCGATTGCCGGGGCGTTGTTGGAAGTCCGCCCTCTTTGCTTGTGTGACCTTAAACCCCTCTTTCTGCAGGCTGTCAGAAAGGACTCTTTAAGAGCTCTGAATTCACCTGAAAACACCTGGTTGAGAGGTACGACGGCGCTCCGCTCATGCATTTTTCAGAGGATCGCCATGAGCTGTAGCAACGAGTGATTTCTTCGGGCTTGCTCAGAGCAATAAAGGCATAAAGGAGCGCTCCTCTCACCGAGTATCTCAGTAAAGCTTTTAAATGCAAACTTGATTTCTGTTACAGTGGAAAAAGATTTCTGCCAAAACTAAGACTTTAATGATAAATTTTAATTAGCAGTACTATTCACAAACTACTAAAATAATCTGATGGATAAGGAGAATTCCAGCTGAAACAGCAGAACATGTAATTCCTCTGCCCGATTTACAGATCTTGGAAGCAAATCTGGAGGAGTGCCTTCAGCCTTTCATTCAATATTTTTTATTTTTCTTAAAAAAGTTACACTGCCTGGGAGACCTTTTTTTTTTTTTTTGTAGATCCTTTTTAAGCACTAGCGCTGGCAGATTTGCATATGCCTTTTATTAGGGTTGAGGTCACCATCACTAGACACCTTTGTCTTTCAAATATCAAAACAGTAATAACTCATTCTGAGCTCCTTTATTAAAAATTCTATATTCATTTTCTACAAGAAAAAAAAGTATTCCAGTTTTTCAGCTGGTTATTTATATGTCTGCTAGGACATTTGTATTTGTCCATGTCACGTACTCATCCTTCAGTCATCTCTGGATAATGGGGATGCATTTGTATCCCTCTACTCACTGCAGAAGATCTGTAAGGTGGTTTGGCATAGTCACACTTTGCAACTGGATGCTGGAACCACCCTTACACGAATGCTTTTATCCAGAGCAAGTCTCTGCTGCTACCACCACCGCCCTGCCCCGGCCAGCCGGGCTGAGCATCTCCATGGTACGACTGCGCGCCTGCGTCACTGCTCAGGCCAGGGAGATGGTCTGCAAGTAACCGCTCCTTTCTTGGAGGTAAGAGATAAAAATTCAGATTACCGAAACTCCCCAGATGAGTCCCCTGTGGATCTCCAACTGCTGCTGCTTTGGCATCTGAAAAATAACGACTCTGATCTCCCTGTAACAACCACGTTCATGGCCACAAATGAGGTCCAGGAGCCAAAGCTAAATTCAGACCTTGAGTCTCAGGTGACTCATTAATTACTGTACACATTACATACATTAACTGCTGTATCCATCTCCCCTGGACATTGGCCAGACAAACCCCAAAGCCATAGGCTGTTCAGGTAACCATTCCCTCTGCCTGCCACCCTGCAGGCACGTGTCCCTGAAGACCTTCTCCATAAGGATGATAGGATAGTGGGAAAATTGAGTGATAAGCCAACGATCAAATGAAAGGTGGATCGTCCCACCCCACCCCACCCCAGAGCTCGGTGGCACCGTCAGATAGTGGTCATCACCCACTCCCAACGCACTCTTGACAAAGTCAAGGAAATAATTCCCAAATACACAGTTTTTAAAAACTGCCTTATGATGTCTCTAGATCATTGACATGCTAGCCTTTCCCTCCCCACAGACTCTTAGAAAAAAAGGCTGTTTCATTCTATTATCATTATTTTAACTTCATTCAGTAGTTTAGAAACATGATGTACTGGTTGCTTTATCCAGCAAATGCAGAGTTCAAAGACTTTCATGTCCTCTGACTGGGCTGAGAATACTAATGCAACCTCTATTTCAAAGCATTGAGCTTGTGTAGCAGAGGATGGTGTAGAAAAATAGGGTTTTTTTCCACACTTCAACTATATAATGAATATTCCCACCGCTTTTTAAATTATAAGAGCTTTCTCTTAAGACAACTCTTGTGAGGTGATGCCACAGTATGAAATATTTTCAAAATATGCTTTCATTACTAAAAAAGCACATGGAAGCTGCTGAAAACAGGAGAAGAAAAACTAACATTTAGAATCCCGCTTCTGAACCTGCACATCATTATCTCCCCATCACACTGTAAAGTGTAAGATACTCTCATGAATTTGATGTAGTGCCGTGTCAGGACAAGGGAAGGACAAGAGGGGTTTAATCCTCTACACTGGTTTATGTCCCATTCTGCTTTGTCATCAGAGAGATAACTTCTACTAAAGTACGAGTTCCCATCCAGCCTGCAGCAGGAATGCGATTCAAATGTTTACTTCGTTTTAAATAAATAAATGGAATTCTTAAATTGGTCGTTCAAATGACTCCCTTTAAGTCAGTAAAAGGGAGCATCAGAAAAAGGGTATCGTGTTGCAACACTCGGTCTCGTATTTCTTAATATCCCCTGATAAAAACATGTTTTAATGCTTCATCAAATCTCACTTATCCGATGTCCTCAATAATTTCATTCGAGTTCATTAAAAAAATATTGCAGTTCATGATAGTATTTGAATTCAAAACACAAGCTACTTAAACCCACTTACATGCACACCGACAGAATTGGAAATGCACTTTGAGAAGACAAACAAGTGTATATTCATACACTATTTATACCGCTGCCGCTATTGGCACCACGACGGCTATGGCGTGTCAGCATTTAAACCATAAAACCCTTTAAATCTCAGCCACTAACATTCCGCTTCAGATAAAATGTTTCAGATGGCAGGAGGCTTCTTGGGTTTTCTTGTAATTGCAGGACAAAAGCAGAGCAGTGGGAAGACTTTCTGGTTTTAATGGAAGGCACGTTGGCGTGTGAATATGCAACTCTTGCACGCAGCCTGGATGGAAGGGATTCAAAATGAATCATTGGTATATGAGTGCCTTTTGGACCAATAAATACAGTGATTTTGCACAAAAAGTCATGAGCATTGTGTCTAGCAATGTGTCAGACAAGGATATTGAATTTAGTGAGGTCATATTTAGTAAGCCTTTTTTTTTGAAATTCAGATGAAAATAAAAATTGGATTTTCTGTGTTGTTATAAACTTCACAAAACTGCCTATGAAATCCCGCGATAACAATGAGAGAGACATGCAAAGCAGCATGGTCAGAGCTTCATGACAAAGTGCCTGCACAGAACTGAAGAAGAATGGAAGGGATTTAATGTCAGACATCGTGTGACCAGCCGGGAACACAGCTCCGCGGTACTGTCCTTCTGTCCCTCTGCACAGCAGAGAACAAGAGCAGCACAAGGAAAAGCAGGAATGCGCGTGGAGCTCAGGTGATGTGACATTTCACCGCACAACCTCATCGCCAAGATTTCGCATGGGCTGCGACTCCCTTTTCTGTCTGATAGACTACAAGTGACATAGGAAGGAGGGTAAGCGTGATGCGCCATCTGACCTCCCCCCAAAATCTCTAATCCAAGTTCTACTTAGCACGTGGTTTCATCAGGGTGAAAGGATGATTTTTAAAAATTAATTTTCCTAAGAAACCTTTTCAAATGTAAGCCATTTAAAGGGATAATTTCGTCTTCGTCCTCCAGGAATATTATTTACTAGGATTATCTTTATCAGGGAAATTATCACTGGCAGCTGAACATTTTTATCTTGCACTGCCTCATTAGGGAGCTGCTCCAACTGGGCTTCCTGGCCTCCTCCCCTGACTTCCCCCACATCGCCTCCCTGCTATGAGCTGGGCATCCTCAAGCCTGCTTTCCCTTAAAAAATATCTACTAGAATAAAACATCAGGATAATACGAGGCTAAAACCAGTAGGCAATGCTTTTGTCCAGAGGATCTGCTAAAAGGTGAATACAAAAGTGAGGGAGGGATGAATTAAAGGAAGAGTTGCAGGAAAACATTTTCAATTATGGAGCAAAATTGTTTGAACATATTTTTCCTTCTTTGCATACCTGTTTTTTTCTGCATTTTTCCCCTCCTCTGCTTGTTTACTAGGAAGGGAGCTCAAATGGCTTGAAAAGAGATAAATTAAAAAGAGTAATTGGAAACTGAAAGGGAGGGTGAGGTGGGTACAGGAATGTAACCATGAAAGACCGATGTAATTAAAAACCCCACGCCACTTCAGTGCCATGCCAGGAAAGGTGCAATTCAATCATGCTGTGAGTGTCGCAGAACCCGCAGCTCTGCGGGATGGAGAGACCTCGGTGGTCCGATGGCTTTGGGAATTAAAAGCTCTTCTGATACGGGGCATCGGGAACAGGGTCCTTCCCCCGAGCATCACTTCGAGTCAGAACAGTCGCTGTTCTGCTGTTGGGTGGTTTTTTTCGTTCGGGCTTTTTTTTTTTTTTTCTGAAGTAGACATAATGCCTTCCGCACACTCTTTAAAAAATAATGATTTTAAATCTGCAGTAATAACTTCCTGGTAATAGAGTTACTCTTTCCAAATAAAACCAGCCCTCCTTCACAAGAGACCTTCACATAAAACAGACCAGGCGAGCCAATAAAACACCTTCATCGAGGCCTCCGTGAGGTAACTAGAAGACAGTTTTTGGACTAATGTTGTGTTTTCCTTTTCTGTTATCTTTATTAATACCCCACTTCCCCTCTGATGTGTGACAGCTCTTCTCCAGGAGAATTACATTTTTATGCTAACCAGGCTAAAATGCGCAAGGACTCTAAGTCTTTGTGCTTCGTGGTCTAAGAGGAGCCTTGGCTTGGGGTAGACGTCTCACCATGGGGCAGTTCTGAACAGCCAAGATGCTACTGCGGGATAAGGGCTATTTCTCCTTCCCTCAAAACACTCGGTACCCAGCGCTGGGGCAAATTTGTTCACAGTTACTCTAGAATAAGTCAACACATTTCATTCTAATTTCCAGCTGTGTAATTTAGAATTTAGAACTGTTCATTGCATTAACAGAGTAGAATTAGACCTTGCAATTAGACCTCGTGTGGCATTATTTCTTCTGCCCATGCAGAAAAATCACAGGCTGCACTTCAGCAGCTTCAAGAGAGCCTCTGGGCCACGCCAGTGGGCATCCAGACCCGCAGGATCCGGCCAGGCTCTCCTGCTCCATCCCTATTTCTCCTTCTACATTTAGAGATGAGGTACCCATTCGCATCACAAGCTGGACTGCTGGGTCAGTGTTGCTCCCTGGCTCTAACCTAGCCCACCCACTGCCCTTAATGCAACTCCCCTGGTCTATTTTTATTGCTAAGAGTCCCGGTGAGGCACCTGCACCCCCGGTGCCAAGGCGTACATCGCCTGCGTCTTCGCAGTCACTGCCACGAAAGCTCCTCCCCTGCAGATGAGCTGCGCGCACAGCTGACATTAGATAAGATCAATCAATAGCAAACAGCAACAAGAAAATTGCCCTAACAGTGCATGTCAGACAGGCTGGCACTGGAAACATTAGAAAGTCCAGAGACCTCTGAATTAATTCATCAAGCAGTCAACTCATCCACCCCAAAATAGAAGGTTTTTTTAAAAAAAAAATCCTGGTTTCTAATTGAGAGGGAAGGGAAAATGTTATTTTACCTATCAGAGATCTTTTTTTTTTTTTTTCTTTCCTCTGTTCCTTTTCTCTTTCAGTTCCCAGCAGCCACACAGACCTGATCTACATCCTATACATGGATAGACTTCGGTTATGTGACTTTAGCATCTCTTACCCAAACCCCAAGTAGCTTTAGCGTAGAAACCGAATCCTATCCCCAGCCCAGAGCCAAGTTCAAGACAGCTGCACAAACCCGTGCCGTTCGCTGCCTGTGTCCTGCCCGTTGTGGTAGCACTGCTAAACTCCGCTGAGCCCTGGGGAGAGGCTGCGGTGGCTGACACGGTTTAGGAGCACATCCGTATGCCCTAGATTAGTTTTCCCACTTGCCCCCTTAGCACACGCTCTGGGTCTCTTCACACTGCTATAGAGCAACCAGTCAACGTACAAATTTATAGACAGAAATGCACAGTATGCTGCTATCTTATTTGAGTTACATCGTATGAATATTCATCATGGGAATATGGTGGGATTTTTTTTTTATCTTAATAATATTATTTCACCAATGGTTGAAAGAGAAACGGCAACACTTTTTACCTACCAAAACCTGGAGTTCACTGTTCTGTGTTTCCCCTGCCACAGCTGAAGACATCACCAACACCTAACACAGAGCAAAGAGCTGCACTTGCATATTACACGTCTAATGGCACGATGCAGAAATAAGTGCAGTTTATATCATCCCTCCCTCATGGTACATATGCTAAAGCAAGTATAAAACTTAAACCCAAGGAAAACATCTCTTTTCCATACCCACTAAGTAACTGTGGGGCAAAGATTGTTTTCTAATCTGAATTTATTGGGGAGAAGTGAACCAAAGTGAACCAAAGACGGGTAGCTGAGGCAGCGGGGTGCTTGGTGCTGGGCGTGCAGGGGGTGCACGGCTGGGGCTTCGCCCGCTCGGCCTCGGCAGCCAGAGCACACCCGTGCAGCAGGGCTGCCGGAGCCAGGGGTTCCCGGGAGGCTTTACAAGCGTGCTCTGAGCTTAGCTAGCATCGTCCTGGGGGCTCACCAGCCCCGTGCTCCATCCAGTTCAAGCACTTTAATGCACAGCCCATCGAAACCTCTGGTGACCGTGCCACAGAAGATGCTGAGATCCTGCGGGTGTTCTCTTCTGTGCCAGAAACTCACATTTCTCACATTTTTACCCGAAGACCAGACAAAACTAAAGCTGTTCAACAACAGTTGAAACACGCCTATATATAAAATCACCAGGTGAGCCTGCCACTCCAGAGGCTAGCTCCTCTCCAGACCCAGGTGGAGAAGGGGGCTACATCGCAACCTCGCCTGCTCCATACCCAGCTCCTGGGTGATGCTCGGTGAAACAGGGCAGCCGCCTGTTTCAGAAGCAGCCGTCAGCCCACAGAAACTGCTGTCACTGATCATCCGTGCTGCAGAGGGGCTGCGGGAGCGCAGAGGGCTCCGGCGGGGCAAGGAACCCAGGCGATCCGTGGTCTACATCATGCATAGCCCACAGCAAAGTCTACAGGAGGTTCTTCACATATTTCAGTGAACATGTTGGCACAAGCCAAAAGAAAAGACAAAGGAACAAAAACAAAGAAGGAGAAATGCAGAAGTGGAAGGAAGAAAACAACAAAACATTTCTGTTAGTGCAGATTAGCTGCAAATACTGGCGACTGCTGGTAACAAGTCAACAACAGTCGTCGCCGTTGAAGTGTATGCTGTTTGCAACTTCGCTGAGCAAATGGATCACAGCTTTCATGCATCCTTAGTAATTTTTCTTTATCAGCTCTGCCTTCTGAGTGGGTTTGATATTTGCTAACATAATCAGATTTCAAAAGCAGATGATACAATACCTGCTTTAAAACAACAGATTGTTTGATGCATTGGTTTTTTTTCAACCAGACACTCAGAATAGCTTGAAATTTCTATCAAAACTAGACAGGGAAACAAATTAAGAGAGATAGCAACACTCAGGTGAAAAAAAGTACAAACAAGACTTGTTTGCAGCTACAGCTTTGCTCTGAAGTTGGCCAGGCAAAACCATGTACCAATCAATACTTTTTGAGACAGGTTATAGCTCATTAGTATCTCCTGGTTCATTTGCTGCCTTTTATCCCGTTCCTCCCAACAACTCGTAACCCTTTGCAAATGAAAGCTACCTTTAATAAGAATAGCGCACAGAGAATTTTCCTAGTACGGAGGTAGAAGCCAGATGCAACGAAGTGCTGCTGCAGACTGCAGCAAAACGCTGTTTTCTCCATCACCTTCATGGTTTAAGGAGCCCCGAGGCGGTCCCCGTGGATTGCCAACTCCTACCCATGCCATTGCTCTAGTGCTGCCACGTGTCGGCTGGAAAGCAGCAATGCGTGAAACGCAATGCTAAGGAAATTCGAAAATAATAAACTGAGCCATTCCCCTTTGTGGTTGATTTTCATTTAGCTGTACCTGCACATAAAAGAGCTATCAAAGAAAGCGATCTGTTACTTGCCAATTCAAAGTGACTTCAGAAAGCAGTCCCCAAGCTTCCCATGATAGATGTCCGACAAAACAGCCTCCTAATCTCTGCAAATTGTTGGTAAGAGCTACATTAAACCAGCCTGTCATCAATCTTTGTTCTCTTTGCTGTAACTCAACTGGATGTACTGCCTGTAAGTACTTAGAAGAAACAACTGCAGTAAAAGTAAAGCTAGCAACACAAATGAGAGCCTTACTTTCAGAAATTCAGCACCTGCATTCTACTGCTACGGTACCAAGGGGAAACGTAGAGAAGGAAAGACAACTAATACTGGCAGTGGTTTCTTCTTGTCGTCATTTCAAAATTCACCGCTACACAACGTTTTCCCCATTCTTACATCCAGCAAAAATAATTTGCTTGGATAAAAATGTAAAAGCTTTTTTTTAAAAATAATAAATTAATTAAAATAGGTAAAAATCAAAGCCCCGCCTACTGTAGCTCTCTGGCTCCAGGCTAGCTCAGTGCCTGAATGATTAGTGTTGAATGACATTCAACTTATCATGAGTTCGTCAAAGGTGAAAAGGTTAAAGAATTCAGTGGCACTGACCATAACTTCCAAATTCTACTGAATGTATTTGGATTTTTGCCTGCCAGATGGAATATGAGCTAAAGTGAATTTATAGCCCTCCTGCTAACAGCTAAAAATGACTCCCAGGAGTCAATCCAGCACTGTTGGAATGGTTTGATGGGTTAACTTCACTTCGTTTTCCCTGTGGATGGCCACTTATGCCTATTTATTTCATGGAAGGATTTCATCTTTGCTGCAGCGTATTTTGTACAGACAAATTTTCTGTCTGGCCTTTTCTTCCTTTAGTTGGCAGAAGTAGAATTCAAAATTAAATAGCAAAATACCCATGATTTAGCATCAAGTTTCTCCAATCACCTTAAAAGCGGTGACTGATCCAGCCAGTTCAAACTCTGTCAGCCAGTTTGGTCAGAAGATGTCTAGAGATATAATTCAGGGATCTCCTGTTTCCATAGTAAATCAGGATGAACAACACTGAAGTCAAGAGAGTTAAATCTATGGAAAAAAAACATTATGGAGAAAGGAACAGGAACTGCACAGAATTAGGCTCATTAAGCTATGAATTCGTATAAAAATAATCAAATCTATCTAGCTGTGACTGAATGCCCGGGGGCACTGGGAAGGGTGGGCTGGCTGGCCTCATCCCTTCGGTGTTCCCTGGAAGAGATGCTGACCCTGAGCAGACGCACGTGCTCCCCGGGGAGCACTGCCAGCAGGTATGTGCGTATGACCAACGCTCCTCATTATCGTCTTACAAATTGCTGAATTGTTGCGACTCCAAACTTCCTGATCCCTCAAACTCATCCTCAAAACCAGCGTTCTGGCAAGAAGACTCACCTAGGGACTGAAATACCTGAGACCACAGTAAGGTGTAGTATGTAATAGGTTTGCTGATCATACGGGTCCAAGCTCAATTTTCAAGTAGAAGATACCTTCTTGGTATCTCATGGAGAAGTCTGTCAGACATGGAGACCAAGAGTAGAAAACTTTCACAATAGAGGCCATGATTAATTCCTTCACACAAGTTCATTCTGCTTTTTTAGACAGTTATTCAGCTGCCTTGACAGCAACTGTCTTCACTTAGAGATCATTCTGCGAAGATTTAGGAGATTACAGTAATCTGGCTCCGGTCAGTACATCTGTTCCACAATTAAGTATTTAGAGATGTGGTCAGTGGAGCCAAACCAATCTGCACATGGGTGACGGTTATGGGCTGTTCACTGAGGGAACGATGCCGAGAGCATCTTCCAGACAACAAAGGCTCTTTAACACATGTTATCCCGTTAAAACTCAAGAGGGGACATTTTAAGTAGGGTACTGCAAACATTTAGGCTGTCATTACATCTGTTATAAATTTTATAACTACCAGTCATCCTAAAACGTTAGTTAGCTGGGCTCTCCAGCCAGGCGAGCGCAGCTTCGTGAGTCACCGTACGCTGGAGCTAACGGCACCTGGAGGACCGCGTGCCGCGGAAGCGCTGAGGCCAGCCGCAGCTAATGTATGAGCGGCGTAATCACTTCTGCTTTACACCACCGGCGCCAGCAGCCCCCACAAAAGACAAATAAAAGGTTTACACTGCTCCACAGGAACCTGGTGCTCATTAGAAACCTCTCCCTTAAGTCTTACCGCGTAATGATGACACATAGTAAAACTTTTTAAAGTTAAAAATTAGGAGCCTTTAAAGGAACGTTCTAGTCCTTGAAAGAGGGTTTAAAAGCTCTTCAGATAGGACTGACTCTATCCTGCATGAACAGTTAATACAAACTACATTTACGATAGGCAGAGTGGGTCATACTACACAAACTGACATTTGATGGAAGTTTTCCTCTACTCTAAGAACTGTTTTTTCCAAATCTGAAGAGAACATAAGAAATAATAGTCAGGACAAAGGACTACGAGGCCACAGGCAGCTTTCAAATTTGGTTAAATCCAAACGCAAGCGAATCTGTTCATTAATGCAAAAGCTGTTTATTGAGTATTTGTCGTCGTTGTCTCAACAGTATTCTCTCCCAAAGGAAAAGAAGAATAGGATCATGCACAACAGAAACAAGAAAACAGACATTTCTGTTGCTTCAATAAAGATCTATATGCCTGCCTTCTTGAAATGGTGGCTGACTGCACCTGAAGCATGTGGCATGTGGAAAAAAACCTTAGAAAACCATTCAGAAATGGTCTGAAATGACAAATATGGAGGAGGTTCTACCTGTGTCTTTGAAGAAGCCAAGACCTGGCGTTAGCAGGGAATGGGGACCAACAGAAACAGTTTGCTTCCCAGTGAGGTCAAAACTTATTCTGATTGTGTTAAATACTCTTGGGATTTGCACCTGAAAACCAATTCTAGAAACATGTTACTCCTGTCTCTAAATCTATCTGAGGCCTGATGCACCACCAGCTGAGCTACGCCCCAAATGCCCAAATCCCAACCCACGAAGGACAGGACAAGACAGACCATTTTCTCCTGTCTCAGGAACAGGTTACGCAGACAAAGCACAGTGGCAGCAAAGCGTACAAGTGCTCACTAGATTCAAAACGTGATAGGCTGAAAGATGTAAGAATTTTTGACAATTCCTTCAATGTTTCGATCACTTCCTTAGTTACTTTTTCTTCAAATAACTCATTTTATCAGACGTTAGCATATCTTATATGGCAAACTAGCTGCTCCATCTTTTCCAGGTGAACCCCTAAGAACCCTCCTGTTGTCTTCACAGCATCCC
The DNA here is from genome assembly GCA_013401315.1 of Balaeniceps rex. NCBI lineage: Eukaryota > Metazoa > Chordata > Aves > Pelecaniformes > Balaenicipitidae > Balaeniceps > Balaeniceps rex. Next base: position 5,639 of record VYZW01006368.1, on the reverse strand, counting down.
CCAAGATAGCGCATCATCAGCTTTGTCCCCTGATTCAAAGGGGAGCAAGTACCACATCCTTTCAGAGCTCAATCATGTCTCCAATTTCTTGATTGGTTTCAGAAAAGGCAGATCATTTTCCAAAGGCTTCAAAGGACTTCCAAGCCCAACCACTCAGGCAAAATGAGAGCTAATCTAAAAAAAAAATCACACTGAATTTCCCGTAAATTATCAGCATTTTAGCAGTTACCTATTTTTATACTACTTTAACACATCTATTTGTTTCAGGTGAACGACAATTGGTATTTTTACCACCATTATTTCGTAGAGAGTCTGGAGGTGAGGTGAGGAAAATATAGTGCCGAACAGTGCCTAAAGAATCGTTTCTGGATTAAACACAGAGTTGGTATACCTATGATATTCTTATTCGAAGCTTCTTTTATTTTCTGTTGATTTTTCTTTGGCAATGTCACTTGTGATAACAGATCCAGATCCTAGCTGACCTGCATAATAATACTTCTAGTACAGAAAGCACACCCTGCCTTTTACTATTTCTGTAGAACATAAATGTAAGTGTATATAGTTTGCTTGGTTATCGTGCCACTCCTGAGCTATAAAAATAAAATTTGGACAAATGTTCCACACTTGTCCAATTCGTAAACCAAATTCACAGATCTATTCTTTTTTCAACAGAAGGACACAACAATGAAAAATAGCCTTATTATTTCATATCGAGGCATAAATCTCACTGGTCTTACACTCATACGACACTGAAGAACTTCAGTCTACAGGGCCAGCCATCGCTGACCTACGGGAAGGAGACAACAGAACTTCTCCTTCAGTCCTTGTCAACGTTTATCAATTTAGCACAAAAAGCAAACATAAGATGACAGATACATCAAAATAATCTCAAGCCTTTTTCCTATTATTCTGTTACCCTCTAATTGCCAAAAATTAATCCTACAAAATGACAGACCTGTTTTTTTCTTTTCTGCCTGTCTCACTGCCTCTTTCCCTAAAATTCAATAGCAGCCCCTCCTGCCTGCCGTTTCCCAAACAGCACACAGCCATTGCTTTCAGGTCCGTGCTTTAAATCAGCATGTAGTAAGTAGAAGAAAAACTTTGGTTATTTGGTTGAATCATACCTGGTTTTAAAAAAGGGTACAAAAGATGTACATATAAGTCAGCTGGCAATCCTAGAACACGCTATTTGCAAAACAGTCATTTTCACAGCTTTATCTTGCAAGCTTCTTCCCACAGCCCCCCATTTCCATAGCGATACACGATGTGTGTCGCATCATCTTGAGAAGGACATGAACAAGGCGAAGGCTCCTCTTTGGCCGAAGAGGGCCAGATAAACGGGGCACATCCCTGAAGCGCTGGATGCACACACAGAGGTGCTGGCTGAGCAAAGCCAGGGCAAGTGGGATTCTGCAGCCCCGGCAGGAGAGCAATGTACTACTGAGAAATTATTCCAAATTGCAGGCATAAGACTAGCGAGAGCCTGGCAACGAGCCTACCCTGTGCAGCTCGCTGCCCACGCTCATTATTTGTACCCATTTTAAGCCTTGCAACTGTGACCCCAACTATATTATTTCTAAAGCACTGGGCATCATCTCCTCACATTAGCTCAGCGTGGCTTTGTCTGAACAAGCTGTCCTCTAATGACCTGCAGATCTGAAGGTGAGCTGTGCTCACGGACCAGCCTCAAAACAGTCTCTCTGTTATAGAAGTGGAAAAAAGTGGAGAGCTGCAGCAGGAGCACGGCAGAGAGGCAGTCTGGGGCTACAAGACTCCCCTGGTAGATCAGGAGCTGTTTGAAATAACGAGACACATCATAGAGTCATCTCCCATGGATGAGCCACAGGGGTGTCCCTCAAAGCCTGCTCCGGTCATCTGTATCCCTTTCGCTGTCCACACTCCAAGAGCAGAAAATAGATTAAAATGTCACAGAAGATAAAGCTACGGGCTTACAAACACGAGATCCGAATGACGAGCCTGGAGCTCATTCCTGGCTTCCAGCACTCTATCTGTATCCAAGTTTTTCATATTCAGCTCATGGTTGAGTGGACATTTCGTAAGTTTAGAAGCTTACATGTTTATAGGCATTAAGGAAAAGGCTTTTCTCAAACAAACCAAGAACTAAAAACCAGCCATGCAACTAACTACCGGAGAGGTACGACATGACAGCAAAACAAATCTTGAAAAACGAATTACTGAAGATCTTAAAAACTGGTATTCTGCATATATTCTGGTTTATCTTACAAATCTTGAGGCTGTAGCCAATAAACGTATTCCATCACTGAGGGAGCAAGCAATGGCACCAGATACCAAACTAAGGTTGAGCAGAGTAAGAGAATTAAGAGAACAGGAGAAAACTATTACCTGCCATCACCCAACTGCTCTGCTGTTTGGGAGGAGAGAAGCCAAAGGGGATAAAACAATTTAGAAACAAACATTGCAAAAGGATATGCTGGCCAAAATAACATGTATATCTATTACAACGCAGAAACTTCAATCCACCTCTGTTCATCTCTGTTTCGTTACCTTGGCATTTCCCATCCTTCCTTTTAATACTTACAGAGAAAACATTTCTCCCCGTCAGTAATCTTGTTTATTTTAATAAAGAAGTCACTAACTAAAACAAAATCCTGTGAATCGACTGTTGACTCAAAACTGAAGAGAAATTCCCATAGGCAAATCTTTTTAGTATTCTGTTAGCGTGACTAATTCAATTAACACCAGCCAGAAGAAGATTATGTAAAGCTACAAAGTTATACATATAGACATGTATACAATAAATAAAAAAAAAAAAAACAAAATACATGCTAAGGAACACTCTTTGTTCCAGGTAAGACTTGTATGTTTTGTATTTTGTATGTCAATTACTGGTATAAAAGTCTGACTAAGCCCAGAGATCTTTTCCAAATACATCAAAGTTTCATGGACCCCAAGACATGCACACTCCTCAGGTACAACTTTACCTTAAAAAAAAGTTAATGTTTTTGCCCAAGTTCCAGCTGTCGGCTGGAACACGGCCGTTTCCATCAGCAACGTGAGCCACTGCATCTGCACCAGCGCTGAGCACAGCGATGCCCCGCGTGTGGCACCCCAGCGATGGCAGCTTCGGGGAAGGCGCGTGCAGCAGGAAAGAAAAGACTTTTGCTCCCACTTCGGAAGAAAATAAGCACTTGTGATGTGAAACGTTATGAGAGCTCAAGATAATGATGAAGGTAATTAGCTCTTAATTTTTGCATTTTATCTGCAGATCTGATTGGGTCAAAAAATTCATAACCAGTAAGTATATAGCATGTACTGCATGGAGCACGGCTACGGAAAATGAAGCCTGTGAAAGTGGCGCACTGTGATTGATTTCTCCGGGGATACAGGCAGTACTTCGCAGAGAAAGGTGTCAATAATAAGGCCCAAGAGGGCAAACCCCCAATCCTGTACATTACACGAAATAGGCTAGCCGGCCCACCAAAGGTAATAGCACTACTTGGTGCTTAAGTGCTTTATGAGTTTGGGTTAATGAGTTCAACGTCTCACAGGACCACCCCTCAGATTTCCCTGCCGTGTCATTTTTATTGCCAGATTGACTCCAGAATGCGTTTACAAGCGCTAAGGCACATGTGAAAACAAATTTTTAGAATCCTGTGCTTTTAAATACTTTTTCTTTATTTGAATGATTATTAGAAATTGTTACGGCAGCATTACCTTTGTCTGTTAATTAGTAATTGTACACATGCAAAAAACGTAGTGTGAAATGAAAATAAAATTCAGGTCTAATTTTTAAAAATAACACAATAACACCCTTTACCCTTCTTTTTCCTCTGTACTACTTCAAACCCTTCATAAATCACTTGAAAAGAAAAATACTAGAAAATCAAGGAAGTGGAAAGAAGCTTGTCTTGTGGCTCACCCATGCAAGGAGAGAATTCAGGATTGCCCTTGAAAGACTTTTCTGAAGACTTCACAAACCCAGAGCACAATTAAGCCAACCACGGAGTCTGAAAGTCTTTGTACCAGAAAACACCTTCTTGTACCTTTTCCTTTGGCTCAAAAAACAGAGGTTAAAAAACCCAACCAAACAACCAAAGAAAACCCTTGGCCATTTGGACGTGAATTAGAGGTTGAAAATGTGAACTGAAATGAAATTAATGTGAATTCTGGGATTAGCAAATCCAGCTAATCTGGCTGGTTTTTGTTTCAGAACCTGAACACATTGTGGCAGCCCGGGTACTGGAGCCAGCGTGACTTTACCTAACTGGAGAGGTCTAAGAACATGGAAAGTTTTCAGAACAAGTCTCATCTTTTCTTTCCTGTAAAAAGCATAAAAATTTCCTGCCTTGAGTCTTCCTTCAGGCCAATTTAAAATTCAAGATCAGCCAGAGTACAGCTAAACTTTTTCATCAACATGCATCGAGATAAGATGAAGTTCCACATTCACGTCATTTTTGCCTGAAAAATGAACTTACAGTAAGAATGATATACTTTTTATAAATGTGTGAATTAGGGCTAACTAAAACTTAAAACTCAAAATAAAAAGCTAGTTAAACAGCCATATGGACAGATCCTGAAATACAAGGCAAGACGAGGACCAGCGCATCTTACAGCGCAGTGATTTTGCACAGACCCGCTATATTTGACCACATCTTGTGTCTAACAGTCTCGTCTAACAACAACAGCCTTACTGCCCTGCAGCCTCTTCCAGGAGGATCTCAAAGCCATTGACTGAAAATATTTAGAAGCCTAAACATGAAGCAAACTTCCGTCACTCTGATGTTACCCTCAGGGAAGTTGAAACAGTGTGGTGAAAAATTTCATTGACTTCTTTTGACCTCAACCAGTCTCGGATCATTCTACAAAAACCTTGGCCAAAGCCCTGGACCTAACCCATGGCGGAGCAGCAGCAGATTCAGCCCCCAGCTCTCCCCAGCGCGGGACGTTTGACCGCACGCTGTTGCTGGTGGACTGGAGTAAGCCCAAGGATGTTCTGAACAGCACGCAGCAGGTCATTTTAAAAATAATGAAGTAGAGGTTGGGGGAGTTGCCTTTTTTTTTTAATGTTTTTAATTATTATTTTAAACACAAGGGTAACATCTGTTCCAGGCAGCCTGCCAGGCAGCGGACTGAACCAACTGGGTGGTCTGCACACGAGCTAGGCCAGTGGGTACATAATTTTGATAGAGTAACGGCATGTTCTTACTGCTGACAGACATCCTTACTCAGCAGCTCGTTTCTGAAGATTTCATATACCAAACAAAGTGGTTACGGCAGCACAGTAACAAGCATCTACTCAACGCGCTCCCTTTCATGAGGCTGAGGGGAGACCTTATCGCCCTCTACAACTACCTGAGAGGAGGGTGTAGTGAGATGGGTGTTGGTCTCTTCTCCCAAGTAACAAGCGATAGGACGAGAGGCAATGGCCTCAAGTTGTGCCAGGGGAGGTTTAGATTGGATATTAGGAAAAACTTCTTTAGTGAAAGAGTGGTCAAGCACTTGCACAGGCTGCCCAGAGAGGTGGCAGAGCCACCGTCCCTGGAGGTATTAAAAAAACGTGTAGACGTGGCATTTTGGGACATGGTATAGTAGGCATGGTGGGTTGATGGTTGGACTAAAGGATCTTAGAGGTCTTTTCCAACCTTAATGATTCTATG